>OMOT01073082.1:6906-17167 GCA_900312575.1 Acanthochaenus luetkenii | reverse complement strand
TAGGCTCCAGCCCCCCGTGACCCTAAATAGGAGTAAGCGGGTATAGACGATGGATGGTTTTATTTCTTTCCCTTGCTTAGTGTCACATTATAAGAGCCAGTGGAGAAACATTCCACTGCTCATCTTACTGGTATGATGCTGCATGTGACAAATAAAACCTTCTGTTTTGCACACGTTACTATGTTTTCATGCCCTTATAAGGAGCTGGTGAGGCGTTTCTGTATGTAAATTCAAGTCTATGAGAACGAGCGTTCAAGTTAAGAATCAGTGGCGTTCCTCATTGGAGGAGCAGCTGAGAACAGTTTGGAGGTTAATACAGTTCCACGTGTTCATGATTCTGGTGGAGCTGTTTCCTAGATTTGTTCTTAAGAAGTTCTTAGGAAGATATTTAAGAAGACACTTCCAGAATGAGGTCCAATGTTTTCAAATGCAAATAACTGGAGAAGGAGATGTGAGAGAAATCTGTTTCCCCAGCAGGAAAGGATTAGGTGGAGGAGACTCGACTAGAAAGAGGAAGTAGTTTGACATTGAAACATTGCAGTGGAAAGGAAGGGTGTGGAAGTGTGTGTGTGTGTGGAGGTGGGGGGGATCTGACACACGTGTGTGATGCGTCAGTGCAGTAGTACTGGGGTAGTAGTGCTTGTAATTAGTGCATGCTGCATGCTGCTTCTGCTTGCTACTTTCTGCCTTCAGCTACCGCAGCCGGCTAGCCCTCTTTACAAGGGTGAAAACAGGAGCCAAGTGCGTAACTCTCCTCCTGCCGGTACATAGCCTCTGAAGACTGCTGCAGTGCCTCCTCATGGCCAGACACGGTAACTGGGTACCTTACGGTCTCAGGCTAAACTGTAGGGGATCTCGGAGCAGCAGTGGGCCCCAGAGACGTGGCGTGCAGGCCCACCACCGCGTGGACATGCCCGGACTGGAAATAGATGTGTTTGTGTGTAGTATGGTTCATCGTGTGATGTACTATGTATATGATGCATGCAATGTATACTTGTATGGGGGCGGCAGTAGCTCAGGAGGTAGAGTTCCCACCCCGCAACTGCAAGGTCGGCGGTTCGAGTCCAGCTCCTCCCGGGAATAATCTGTCGTAGTGTCCTTGAGCAAGACACCTAACCCTGAATTGCTCCCGTTGAGCAGGTTGGTACCTTGCATGGCTGCCTCCGCCAACGGTATGACATGTAGGTCGCTTTGGATAAAGGCGTCTGCTAAATGCTGTAATGTAATGTAATGTATACCTGGACCTTACATCTGGTTGAAGTCTGGCAGCGATTGGGTGTCTGGTGATGGTAGCAGGTACGAATGGACTGAGAGCTCCTAGCTAGAACCCTGCACGTCAGCAGCACAGGGCTATTATGGTCGCTTAGGTTTAGGGTTTCGGCAGACCCCTGTGTGATTGAGCAGCCCTATTTAGGACCGCACTGCTCACCCCAACTGGGGAAGGGCCTAGAAAACTCAACCCACGCCTGGACAGGTTACCACACCTGTTCAGTCATTTCACTTCCGCAGTCTAAATAAAAAGAAATTGTGCAACCTGAAACTGGCAACATGGAATGTAAGGACTGTCCTGGACTATGGCAGCTCTGATAGACCTCATAGGAGAACAGCCTTGGTTGCTGCCGAGCTGAGTCGCTATAACATCGACATTGCTGCTCTGTGAGACCAGGCTCTTGGATGAAGGCTCTTTAACAGAAGAAGGGATGGGCTACACATTCTTCTGGAAAGGTTATCCCCCGGGTGGACAACATCTGCACGGTGTGGGACTGGCCATTAACAAAACACTACTGCCAAGACTCACTGAAACACCTGTTGGCATTAGTGAAAGACTAATGACCCCCCGTATCCCCCTGGTCAAGAATCGCTTCGCCACGCTTCTCAGTGCTTACGCACCAACCCTGCCATCCGAGAGTGAGACCAAGGATTGCTTTTACCAGGCACTGTACAAGGCTCTTGGATCCCCAAGAGTGATCAGATCTTCTTGCTTGTGTCCGGATTGGCATTCCCAGGTCGAGAACAGGAGTGGGCGGACCGGGGTGAACAGGCCGGATCCACCGCCCTCCAGGCCACCAGCAGCCGACAGCAGCAGGACAGCAACATCCCCTTTGGAGGAGGCGAAGATCGGCCATACAGGAGGACAACAAGTAGGCCTTGACTCTCACCAATATGCCCCCTGCTTTCCCTGTCTTTTCCAATGTTTTTTACGTTGAGAGGCACCATGTGTATGACGTAGGTGAATGGAAATGTTCGACAGCAGTGGAGGGAGGCTTGTATTGTCTCTCAGATCATGTCGGAACAGTATTATCGTCTCAGCTGAAGCGCGGATGTTGAGGGGAGCTTGGCGATCATAGGCAAACAGAGCAGATACATCCTGACAACAAACAAGGCACTCGCAAACACAAGACTCAGCGCACACAACCGACGGCCTGCCGATCAAACTGGTGCCATCTTAGGTATGACAAGCTAATTCTAATTTTTAACAGCATACATTTTGTTCATTGTTTGTGCATTTTTATCCCTAAATTAAGAAGGTAAAGACAAACATTTCTGTAAAATGCCTCAATTATAGAAGGCTTTATGAAAGTCCCTACTGTTAAGAGAGTTGTAATTAAGAATGCTAGAAATTGCACCCTGACTTGACCTAACATCCATCTTAGTTTCTTCTTCCTTTCTGTTCTTTTGACCTGGCAACATTCAGGAGTGCATGTTAAGCAAAGTTTCTTTAACAATTGATACAGGGGAAGCATTAAGCACAGACAAATGGGCAGGGGTGTGCAACATCCATCACGCACAAAGAAGACTCATTGTTTGCAGATTTTAACCTGGAGGAGTTCTCCCGTTCCTTTCCTGTGAAACCCACAAATCATTGCCTGACAAGGGGACTTGTGCAAGCAGAGATGAGCTCAGAAGTTTGTCCTGAAGAAAAGAAAGGGAAGAAAATAAAAGAGTCCTCTCCTTTCTGTGTAATCGCCTCTGAACAAAGCAGAGCTGTGCAGAGAACCTTGTTTTGATTCCTAAATGACTTCAACAGTTTGGTAATCGTGGCTTCTCATTTGGGAAAGTCTCAAGATTGTCTTTTGGGGGTTTGTTTTCAAAAAAGTCCCACTTTCTGTCACATGGTTGCTGTATTTCCTTTCCACTGTTGCCCCACACCTCAGGGAAACTTGAAAATTGTAATGTTGGAGAATGTTTTTCTCTTTGCAGCCACCAGAAGCCATCTAGATTCAGTTTTACACCAGAGACTGCAGTCCTGATGCAGGATAGATCCAAGATGGGCAACTCAACACTACCATGAGTACCATGAGTCTACTGTATATGTTAATGAAGAAAGCTTTCCACTTGTATTTGTTTCACTTGTTTCCACAACAAATGTATAAGGGTCAACTATAGGCCTTGTCCCATTGTTCTCCAGTCAGAAACACTTCCTTGGTAGAAAGTTGCTCTCAGTCGGTTCCTGTTTCAAGCTTAGACCAGGATCACACTTAATGCATTGAATGGGTTACTCTCAGATTGGAGTTCATTCATCTCAAATGAGATAATCTGTTACAGATGTATTGCATTGTGATGCACGTGTTGGATTTATTCAACTTCTGAATTGATTATAATAAAGACAAAGATACACTTTATTGTCCCACAAGGGAAATTTGTCTTGGGCTCCATGCATTAACTAAATCAAATGTTTTAGGGTTTTTGCTCTGTGATGTTTTTGTCAGTGTCAACTTTTGTCAGTGAAGTTGACTATAATGCTCTTGCATTGAAAGTTTACATTGTATTCTACAATTAACACATTCTAATCAGTTTAATCTCAGCTAATATGTTTAATCTCAGTATGTTTGGGCCATGGTTATCCTTGTGTAGAATTCGGCACACAGTTTGCAGCAACACTAATGCATTAAAGATCCCAAGTGTTGGCATTGGGTGCATACATTTATTTAGAATGATCTGTGGGCAAACAAACAAAAGCATTTATTTCGATGTGAATGTTGGCTGTTCAGTTTATTAAGATGATATCCTGGTTACGGACGGGGGTCCTTTGAGCTTCTCCTGTGAGACGGGAGCTGGAATCAGCCACATTAGACTGTCAGGTCACACTAGATGGAGTTCAGCATCCCTGGAGGGGGTCGAACAACCAGGAGAACATTGTTTTTCAGCGCGGTGCAGCATAACCTTAAACAACACAGCCATTTGACGCCCTCCGGTGAGGCATAAAATGTAAACAAAATAGAAAGCCCCAAAAAAAGTTTACACAGCAAGTTACATGATTCAAACCCAGCGTGGGTTCTAGCTGGTAATTTCAAGCAACACACGAGATGTTTCTTTTCTGAGAGTTGGAAGAACGGCAGCAGCGGCAGCATAACCTGGTTGGAAATTGCAGGGGAGATTGGTGTCTTCAGGGCAGCTGGGAGTACAGACAGATCTTGAATGAGAGCCAACTACTTTATGGGTTTCTCCTCAGGGCAAAAAGATTGATGAAGCGTGCTGCCGGCTATTGGATGTCACAACTGAGATGAGAGAAGGTGCAGCATTAGATCTTCTGTATATCTCTATTCCAATTACTGCACTGCTGATTAGACTTCATACTGTACTTCAAAACAACATAGCAACAATAGATGCTCTTTATTTTGGTTCCTTTATGTCGTTTTACAAATACGTAGATAATCCAAAACAAAGTAAGCAAAGATCCTGGGTTCACACTGAGCCACTCACGGGCCGAGTCGCTCAGTTAACATAGCTATTTGGTAAGTGCTAATAAGGTTGCATTAATGGGAAATATACAGAAAAACAACTAAATGACTTCAGAGTTTAGCATCAACCACTTGTACTGCATGTGTGCACACATGCCTGTGAGCTAACAGCATGTGAAGCCAGCAGTAGGCTTGTAGAGAATCCACCCGAGGCATTACGCAACATGTAGACTTCTCCTCGACAGTCATCCACTGACATACGTTCTTGTTGGCCCGACTACTAATGACTGAAGGGAGAGTGAAATAAAACAAAGGCCACTTTCTTCGCCCGCCTACAGTGGAAATGAGATGTAGGGGTTGCAATGCTTTTTATTCAATGCAATGTCAATGGATTCATTTTTTGTTTGTGTGTTGTTTTGCAGCCACTCCATCTCAACGTGAACCTTAACACTAGTCTTCTGCTTTCTGCAGTGAATTTCCAGAATATCCTGCTACCTAAAATCTGTGCAGGAACAGCTGGAGGATTATACCTCCCTGCTGGAAATGCATATCATATTCCTTGCTTGAATTCAAAGTGAATTTCGTGACACTTGTCCCTTAAACGTGTCAAAACTAGCTATTGTTATGGATTGATGTAGTTGTATATTCTCTGCTTGTTTACCCATCATGCCTCCTGGTTGTGAGCAGGGCGTATGTCGACCTAACAGCCACAGGTAACACAGGACGGTAACCAGCGGAGGCCACACTGATGAACAGTGAAGCTGTTGAACTTTTGGCTGCATTCACACCCAGCATGTTCTGATCCGAGTTCCATATTTCCACAGTGTCTCAATACATGAGAAAACTTTCTCTTGTGTATCAATGAAGCCTGGGAGAATAAAATCTGTATGAGGCCATTATTATATCAAGGAGGCGCGGTGGAAATGCCTGCACAGGAAATAGACCTTGTGCCTTAGTTTTAATCATTTCAATGCACAAGATTCATATAGTTCCCTCACTTTGGTTAATTTGTGCCCTCATTTTCATTATTTTGTGTGCTGCAATTTCATAATTTGTGTGAACAAATTAAACTCGCCCACACCTTGTGATGTTCAAACTGTTTTCACTCTCTCCATAATTAGATACATTTACTTGATTGCATTTAATAATTTTGTTTAGTGACACTTTGCTAAAAAAAAAGATAGATTTAGTTGAATGAGACTTTTTGATAAGGTGTAATGATAGATGTTGATTATATTTTACTTGAGGTAAAAAACAAAATGTAGATAGTGAAATAAATGCTGTCTTTACCTTTAAACCCCCAGGAAGAAAAGCTGTTTTGAAACGTTTCAGAAAAGTTCAGTCTTTTTCAGATGACTGGAGGAGAAGCTCAGCTGTGGTTATTTAACACAGGAAGACCCTGGTTGTATCACACACGGATATCAATCACAGCTCATCGGTCCAAAAATGGCTGCCAATTAACGTCCTCTTTTCTCATAGCAGTTGTAACACTTGACCCTTTTTCATAAACGTTTTTAGTTTAGTTTTTAGTTCTCTTTTTTTATTTGTTATCCTAAGTTGTCAAACTGACTATTTACCTTCACCATCTTGGATTAATATTTTCACGTCAAGACAAACCTTTACTTCATCATTTATTACGACGAACGACTGTTAGCAGACTCACATGGTGGTTCAGACAGTCATGTGAACATTTGTTTCTATGAATTATTATCAGAGAGGAGTACATTTATTATGGATGTTGCCCGGAATACATTTCTGCTTGCTCCCTTTCAGGGAGCGGTTGGAGCCTTTGATGAATGTTAGCTAATCTGAGATGTCAGCCAAAGCGTTCTCTATCATTCATCACATCTGTAAAGGATGTCCTGGCGGGAATATTAACAAGAACGCTACCATGGCTCAAGTCTTTAAGAAAGTCTTTAGGAATATTAGAAGTGCTCTTTCCTCTGACATCAGATGATGGAGAGATAGGACTACAGCTGGGGGAGGGGGGGACGCGAATTGTGGCATTCAAATGAGTGGCGAATCGGATTCATTCCAATTCAAATGTCGCTAATGATGAAAGATTCTGTTTCACATGAGAAAGACAAGAATTACAACACAAATAATAATACATTTTATGTGTATAGTGCTTTTTGTGATACTCAAACTCACTGAGTATAAAAACATGCTTACGCAGGTTCTAAGATGCCCATTTGTAACTTACGCACCTGTGATCTATAAATCTCAAATGAACTTAATTGATGCACCTGAACGTCTCTGAAAACTCTCCCTTCTAAAAGGTTTTCAATGTCTTCCAATAACAGGACAGCCGTGGTTACTTTTTTCTGATTTGACACACTATTTATAGAACATCGCATCCTGAAGAGTTTTAAAACTGGTTTGATATCAACAAGTTGTCATTAAACTGAAGTAATACAAAATGTATAATATTTGGAAAACAGTAAGTCAATAATCAACCCAAAATCATGATCAATGATGTTGATATAGAGAGAGTATATGAAAACACATTTCTGGGCCATAAATTATGTTGGAAATCACATAGATAATGTACATTTGAAAATATAATATCATACATGACTTATTGTGTTGAGGTTTGAGGAAACGCATATAAAACAAACACCAATCCCATTTTCATGCAACAGAAAAGAGACGTACAAATTGTAAACCGAACAGATTATTATTATGAACCAACAAATGCACTTTTTATTAAACTATACGCTTTAAAATTCTATGATCAAGTACATTTCAAAATCATACAAATAATGTACAAAGCAAATAAGAGTCTTCCACATTGTGTTCAGAGGCTGTTCCAGGCTGGAGAGAGTCAGTATGAACCGATCATTTCCTTGTTCTGTTTTCCATTACGCTGACACTTTATTGCTATATGTATACATTTTGGAAAACTACCAAAGAGATAATATAATAAATTCTACTACTGTGTTTAATTCAAAACGCCTCGCATCTGGCAATTAATTTGTCATACCTTTAATTGATCATTCCTATCAAATTGTTCATAAACCTAATGCAACGTTCATCATAGACTTGGATGTATATGCGTCCCAAACTGCAATACTCCTACATAACCAGCAGGAAAATCACTTACGTCAAGTCTAGACTTTGCTTAGAGATACGATGATTTCCGCGTCAAAGTAAGGTTTTATAAATAGCTACTTATACGTAGTATTCTGTTTAAGTAATGACGAAGATCAAAATTGGTCGTAAGTCTGTTTTATAATTGAGGCCCCTGGTGTGTAACGTTAGCGGAGAAAACTAAAATACTTTAGCTCTGCTATGTTAAATAACTCGTGCTAATCTTGCTAGCCTAACTATCCATCACATCTAAACAGCTAGAGTGAAGCACAATATCCAGATTATGTTTTCCATACAAATGCTTATAGATTGAAGAAAATTCTAAAATACAAAATAGGTCTCCATTAACTAAACTGAATTTGCTCTGCTGCTTGTCTCAAATACCCAATGAAACGGCCACAAGTGACGAAGTGAGCTTTGTCTGCGTTTAGATTTTTGCCAAATTTGGGGTTTAGTGGTTCAGTGCAACCACTAGATCAACATATGATCCAACTGCATGATTTAGAAGAAACGTTCATCATTCAGTATCTCTAAAATATTGAGTATCCAGTGTTATAATTTTATTATAATAATATTTGTTTTCATGTTCCGCTATCCATCATTTTCTGTAGTAGATGGAAGGTGTCAGTTATTTCAGATAGCAGATATCTCATATCTCAGACTCTTATATCCATTATATATATTTATATCTTTACATCCTCCCCTCTCAAACAGAGATTGGTCCTGACCGAAGTGGGTCAGAGTGAACCTGACCTAACAAAGCTCTTAAGGCCAGTGACCAGGGAAATGTTAACTGTATGATTTGTGTCTGTGTCAACACACCTTGGCCTGAACTACTAGCTTTAGGCCAATTCACCACTAAAACAAAAGAATTAGCCTTTCCACCAACCCCTTCATGTGGGAATATTACAGTATGTGCAAATGGGCCACATTTCACAGAGTATGTCAGCACTGCAAAACACTGTACATCTTAACAGTCATTTCATCTCATACTGACACTTACAATCTTATTTTTCTTACAATAAGCGAACAATTCTGCAACTAAAGGATTTTTTTAGAAGGTAAATATATTGAAACAAAGCAGAATGAGGCAGATTTTCACACCACTGGCAGATTTTGTTTCTTTTTAATTGTTTCATTAACAGTCAATACTAGATTCAATGAATTAGGATTTTCCTTAATAACATCATACAGTTGTCCTCATCAAAAAATATTAATAATTGAATGTATGTTTCTCAGAAGAGATCCATGTCCTGAATCTATAGCATCATGACGACGTACGGCTCCTTAAACAAAAAACTGAAAAATATAGAAAAGATACTGACTGAGCATTTTGGGTGAATTTTCTGTCTTTGTATCAGTTACTGTATAATATGATATAATATAATAAAGCTCATTTAAGAATAAAAACTCAAACATACATTCACAAAGCCCCTCCCATTCATTCTCAATGAAGCCGCTTCAGGCTATGGGGTTTCTAACCTTAGGAGAGAGACGTTCATTTTTACAGATATTGATCAAACAGAAGAATAGAATATGTGAATTATTAAATTCAGCGTTCCTCTTTTTAAATTAACCTGTTTCACTTCCTGACACATTACATACAGATGAGAAACTGTTTCACTGAGCCGCACTCGGCTCAGTGAAACATTTACATCCACATTTTACTGAATAAGGGAGAACAAAAGTCCACAAATTAAAAGATAATCCTTTAACTTGAATAAAGCTGCTTGACTTTGACTTGAAGCCCTTTTTGGAGCGAGAAAAGCTGGTTGGTTCTGTGATTGGATGAAAGTGTCCACCAGTGGCACAATGCTATCTGAATACTGTCCTCTTCATTGTGTTGTAACCCTGATATGAGAAGTAGACAGAACTGTGGAGGACGACGGAGCTGTGATGTTTTGTTGCTCAGGGTTTTCTGGCTGCTCTCTGCGGTTCGTACCTGCAGTTCAGAACAGTCGACTGTCATCAGACCAGATGTTTTCTCCATCCAAGAGCCACAATTATGTCAAGTCCATCTGCTGCCACTCACTCACATCTCTAACCCCCAAAACCACCCACCACCACCCCGAAGGGCCCGGTGCCACCGTGGCCTCGCTGACCCACTTCCACTCCTTCCTGGGTATAAGCTCAGACTGCTGAGGGGCGAGACTGTTCAAAAACGTTCTATTGGTAGAATTTTTATTCACGCCCACTGTTTTCAATAACGTTAATGTAATGGAATTTTGATATAAAAATATGTGAAAATAAATATCAATAAATACATTTATTGTTAAACAGGTGAATATTATGACATGGGAAATTAACAAGGTGAAAAAGTAATTTTTCATTTCATTGTGACTTTAAATGGTCCATATTATAGGAATTCAAATGTACTCGATTTATATGCATATAAGGTCAAAGATGTAGACATTGTTCATTTAGTTTGGGCGGCACGATGGCGCAGTGGTTAGCACTGTCTCCTCACAGCAAGAAGGTCCTGGGTTCTA
>OMOT01073038.1:13687-41927 GCA_900312575.1 Acanthochaenus luetkenii | reverse complement strand
TGCCAGAACCTGTGGTGTGCCCGGTGTCAAAGGAAAGTGAATTCCCACATACCCTGCCTCAGAACTAGACTGGGTACTGCACTGAATGGGTCTGCTGGCTCATTTCCAGCAGACAGATCATCATCCACAGTATGGGGCGTCTGTGGTAGCGGTGGCCATCGCTTCCACCCCTCCCTTCCCCTCTCATCCCCTTCCCTGAACTGATTTCACCCAGGCCTTGATTGCTCTTGACTGGCCGGGTGTTATCAGTGTAGAGGTTACTGGATTAGACTGAGAAATAAAAAAAAGCATTTTGCTCAGTATGTTATCAAAATAGTGACATTGTGCCATCATCCCACTCAAGTATTGATCACGCTGTATAATGTGCCAGCTAGTGTTACTGCAGTGCAGTTGATTTCACGCAGTAAGCCTCTCAAAGCTCCAGTAGCATTAACACCGATGCTGTTTTGCGAAAATATATAAAGCAATGAAAGGTTGCCTCAGTCTTTTGTTGGTCTAACTCTACAGCCGCTTCAAACGGTGTACATTGTACTGTACTGACCTAATAACGTCTAGTCCTACACACCCGTAGCTTAATTATGGTCATATAAAGGAAGGGGACAAGAGAGGAGATAGCTAAACAAAATTACAATAAAAGCTCAAATGCAAAAATGATTTTAAACTCCCATTAAAGACAAGAGAAGGCTGCTGAGTGCCCAAATCATATGAATGGTTTTACGAGTACCAGGAAGTCTGACCAGCTGGCAATGAGCAGTGACCTGGTCCTGCCATGAGTCAGAATAATAATAATGAAGGCCCTGTCACGCTGATTCATTTTCATTGGTGAATGATTACATATCCCTAACAGCACTCAGCAGGAAATATTTTGACATAAACTCAAAATTACATTTCGGGCCCACCGCAAAAAGCTGCCGAATTAAATATAGAACTTCCACTCTTGGAAACAAAGCCTCACCGCAGGCAGCGCACAACAGAGCACACAGAGCTGCTGCCTTGGTAAATCTCAGCATTCAGATATGTTGCCCTTATACGAGAGGGCAGTCTGTCTTCCTGAATGTTTACTGCTGTCGACCACAGCCAGCATTGTCTCGCCCTTTAAAGAAATAGTTCACCCCCCGAAATGTAAAGTTGGTCATTATCTACTCACACCAGTCCACATAACACACAGTGAGTTTGGCAGAGCTGCTCCGTATCAGCCTCCTCTAAAAGACCATTTCTTTAGAGTTCCAAAAATGAGCATACAATTACTCCAAACAGCATAACCCAAGTGTTCTGAAGCCAAACGATTGCAATGTGGGTCCAAAAGTCCAATACTTACCTCATTATCTACAAGATGTTCCTCACTCACGGAGCTCTGGTCGCCCTACCGAGCGATCTGGTGGAAGAGTCTTGCTGCCTTCATGTGCTCCTCGTAAACTTGCACTTCCAGTTTCACTGGCGTAAATAAAACTCAAGTGCTGTTTAGTCAAAAATAACTAAATGGAACCTGAAACAAAAGCTTTTTTGGTACAGAGCTACTTCATGCTGCAACGGAAGAATGAAGAGGAGAATATTCACATCAGTTTCGTAATATGCTTATTGGCTAAATGTGTATATGTGTGATACCTAAAAGTTCAACGAAGAGTGGGAATGTCACACCTTGGCATCTTGGGTATCATGTAAAATGTGACTTTCCCATTTGTATTCACCACTTTGTTGGGTAGTTCAAGTGCGCTGTACCCGTAATTACAATATCTCCGATAGCATTTGAGGGCAGCATCTGCTTGCTTCTGTTGTGACTGTTGTTGCGGTGCAGAACAAGGGTGGCAATATCTTGGAGATAATGAGGTAAATATTAGACTTATGGACCCACATGCCTCCGTTTGGCTCCAGAATTAGAACTCTAAAGAAATGGTTCCCATTCACTTAGTTGTTTTGGAGAATGCTGATATGGAGCAGCGCTAGCAAACTCGTTGTGTGTTATGTGGCTATATGAGGGTGAATAGATAATGACCACATTTTCATTTTTGGGTGAACTATTCATTTACTCTGTGTTATCATACCTGTATAGATACACACTAGCGGTGGCCATTTTTATTATTTTTGTTGTGTCAGTATATTTGAGTCTTTTTCTGTGGATGTTGATTTTATGCTAATGAACCACTGCTCTGATTGGCCGCCTCATCGGAGGGTTGGGCCCTGATTGTCAGCCCTGAGTGATGTCACTATTAAATTAGATGCAGTACATTGACAAAATGCTGAAATGAAGGGAAAATAGAAAAAGTTGCCAATAGCGAGAGTGTTTTTGAGTGGATTTTTCCTTTAAACATTGAGGACGTAAGTAGCCTTCATTGTAACACCTACAACAGATCATGTCATTCTCAAAACAAGTTTCAATTCAGGTTCATGTGTTGTAAAGCACAACAATGTTTGCTAGCAGAGATGATTTATGAAGCAGCTATTTCATATCAAGGTGGAAGTCGGTGCCTTCAAAAGGTTTTAAGGGTGACACTTTGAGAATGTGAACAGATTCATCAAAGTGGATTATCTTTGTGGCCCAAAGTACTCTCCAGAGCTTGACCTTCTTTAGAATTCCATCACTGGGACATGGAACACAACTGTGAGTGTGTTTTGAAAGATAAGGGGCTGATATGCCAACAGAATGATAAAGTGTGTGTGTGTACGTGTGTGTGTGTGTGTGCGAGCGAGCGAGCGCGCGTGCATTCGTTTGTTAGTGTGTCTGCATAGGACATGTCACTATCCGGAGTTTTGCCACGGAACATTTGTATGAATTACGTTAGTTGAAGGGTTAGTCCCACATGAAAGCCTGCTCTTCCCAGCACATAATGACCTTCAACTCCTCTTCTTCCCGCACGTCTATCTGTTTTTATACCTCTGAGGCAGCCGTTCAGTATAAGCCTGACATGACAGACCAGTGACGAATCAAAGTGAACAAGCTTGACCCAACAGTTCATTCAATTATGCGTTTAACTTCACCCAACATGATTTCCATAAATAGTGTCGAAACTCATATTTATCTGGTGAGAAAGATATTATTCAGTAGATGTGATACGTGCTTTTGCTCCAAGTGAACAGCATTATCAGCGTGCCGCAGCTTGAAACCCTCCGCACAGAAGACAAGGACAGAAACTCTTTCACCTTTTAACCTTTTTCATGACAACACATTACAGGCAAGAATATCTCCAAAAATTGGAATTGCTCCTAGGATAACTGCCAGGCGTCATACAGGGTTTGGACTGCATGTGAACACTATATATAGCCAAAGGTGGATTCCGCTTAGATCAAGAGAACCGTCAACGCCGTATCGACAACATTAAGAGATGTACTGTAATTCAGCCATGTATTTTTGTATGTATGACTCCCTACTGCTCTTCATCACATCTCCCCTAAGATTGCTCTCTTAACTCTTAAGATGTGTTTTGAATATAAATGGATCCAAATCCACACCAGTGAATTAATTTGCCTCCTGTTGAACCGACTCCAGACACCACACTGTTTTTTGCCTGATCACCATAGATATGCTCCTGGCATCTCTGCGACTCTGTTGCTCTGTACGTAACGTATAACGTATTTTGTTGACCGCTTGGAAACAGCAGTGATAGTTTGTGCTATTTTAACAAATATAGTAGAAATGAGCAGATTTGGAAATGTCATCAAATCTAGGAGAACATTTGGATAAATGACGGCACCGGACAATACGGGGTGGGGTGCATGAAAATCACAAGTCTCTGAAAATCTCCCTCTCTCCCGGGAAAAATCCTCTGCTGCACAGGAAGTGATTTCTGGAAGCAGCAGTCTCGCAGTCTAGGGCCCAATTCAGACTGAGAGCTGCATGTTTGAGCTGTCCTGTGCAAATTGTGTCAATTGGGATCTTAATGTGTGAGAAAAAAAAGAGAGGCAATTTTCCATCTCAGAAATGATTAGAATGTTATCATATTTATCAAATCAAATAGCGGACTTGTCAGCAATAATGTGCAATATTTCTAATTTAATCCTCTGATAAACCTTGTTCCCAACTTTATTGTTCCACATTGATTGTGAAGCTGGGCTTTAGATTAATGCATTTCCCTTGAGTGGTCTATGAATATATGAAGTCTGACTGTCACCATCAGGCGTTAGAATAATGACTGACTGTCACCATCAGGCTTTAGAATAATGCATTTCCCTGGAGTGGTCTATGAAGATATGAAGTCTGACTGTCACCATCATGCCAGACTGAAGCCGGAGGAGAGGAGGAGTGGTGTGTGCAGGCCTGCCATTATCCTGAGGGTTGGCAGATAAAGACTTAGTAGGGTTGAATCCTGGATTGCCTTAAGCAGGGACTCTAACCCTCATCTGCATGCACAGTGCGTCTGCCAGGCTGCCATTGGTGCAGCCACATTTAATGTCGAGCAATTTTATTTAGAGAGTGAAGAGTAGAAATGGACGCTACAAAATCACTTTGAAACACATGACACCATACAGTGGGCATAAACCACCATGCAGTTAATGCCGACTGATTGAGGAACTACAGGCTTTGTAGTTGCCTTATCGTGACTGTCATAGTGATGGGTGTTTTATTGTACAGCTTACTGGTACAGTTCAAGACAATACTCTGGGCTTCTTCTGCCAAACCACCACTTTGACTGGAGGGAGCAGGAAGTACGACCTCCAGACAGAAGTTAGCTTGTGTCCTTTCACATGAAATTGGTGGTCTGAATCTTTGGAATCATGTTGCTGTATTGAAAACATCTTATTACAGCCTCTGTCAAAAAATTCCATTTTGCATTGAATGCACCGTTGAAACATTAAATCTTACAAGGTTCTGCCTGAAGCAAAAACAAAGACTTGATTTAAGTGTCATAGTAAAGGTTTGGGTTGCAATGGACAGACTGGTATATTAGAAACAAAAACAAAAGAAAGGTAATAAGCATCATGACATTAAGGTATAATGTATGCTAGCAAAGACTATAGCTTTGTTTTGGCATGAACCGGAGTCCAATCTCAAACCCACGACTCTTGTGCTTGCTAGCATGATCGATGGCTGCATAGGAGCTGAGCTACTTCAAAACCACGCTGTTGAATTAGATCAAGGATAGTATTTCTACCGTAGGCGTGAGTCTAAACAACTCTACAACAAGTTCTACAACAATGACATGCTCATTCATCTGACAGACATCATAAAAGTGACCGCCACTGTTCATAACTGTGATCCCATGAGTCTTTTGCCTGCTGGCATGATAAGTGGTTGTGCTGCCAATTTAAAAACACTTGTATTTTAGTTTAGTTTAGTTTAGCATCTTTCCTGAGGATAGCACATTAAAGTATAAAATACTTATTTCCAGTGTGGCCGTCGATTCAACATATCAGATAGCTGTACTAACACCACAAACAAATCCTGGACTGCCCGATTTATCGAGCACCCAATGGGACGCATGGTCTGTCAGTTCTGGATGACGACATGGTGACGTGGCTACTGGAGGTGTGCCCCGAAATATAGTCTCGGGCTCGGGGTGGTTAAAGGATAGCCCCTCGACCCCGAGCCTGTGCGAGTAGAACGATGAAGATCTTACCCAGATTTGATCTTCTGATTAATCTTACCTATCACTCTTTAACCCATTATCTCTCCTGTCAAGGACTTATCAAGCCTACAGCCTAAGTAATGCACACAGTCCTTGGCGGCAACCTCTGTTTCCCCTTTCATGACTGCCAGGTGACCAAGCAAGTCTAATCTTTCAACCAAATAAAATTGACTGTTTTCCCAAGATGTAAAGACAGTCTATTATCCGACAACCATGTGCTAATTCTCCAGATTAGCACTTAACTGTCTTTCTACTATACTTTTCTAGTGGAAAGAAAAATAGTGGACAGGAACAAGCAGACCTCATATCATAATGTATAACAAGCAAATAAGGGGCCCCAAAACACTGCCTTGTGGTGCGCCACATCTGATCGATCTAGATGCTGAATTAATAGATTTTGTATTCCTACCAGAGGAGAATCCAACCTCTTCAATGGCTCTGAACATTTACAGAAAGAAAGTGAAATCACAGTATCACAAGAAATAGATAAATAGATATATGTGCATTATTTTATGATAAGGTATTTGCTGTAGCCTTTACAAACAATATATGCGTTCTGAAAATGCACATCTCATTTTGCATAAATTGTGAGATGGTGAAAAAATTGTTAGGGCTGCTTTTCCCAGCCTAGTTAGAGCTTATTACCAGTTCCTGGTCATCACACCTATTACAGAACGACTGATTTTCTATTTTCATTACACAAGAAGTATTTCAAAGAGGTGTTTGTCAGATAATCACAAGAGCGTCTCCTGTCCAAAGATGTTGTTCTTAGCTTTGCAACTTCAAATTGCATTAATCTAATGCCAGGAAACGAGGCAAAGAAAAAGAGAGAGGAATAAATCTTCTGAATTTCAATGCAATTCAGGTTTTAGTGACATCCTCCATTACCATGTACAAGGCTAGTACCGGTATATTGCTTTTATTTTTACAATATCAGTCTGACATTCCTTTGAAAAGATGAGTAGGTATTTCTCATCATTCAGTGGCTACGCCATGACACAGCTGTGTGAAATCAAGTTTTCTCAATTGCTATTGCTTGCCTTTCCATGCTTCTGTTGCTCTAACTGGAGAGGGACACTCACAGGTTTTTCTTACACGAAGCGCTTCGATTGGAACACAGTGGAGACAAGATGGGAAAATTGAAGTAGGAATTGGATTGGGGTGTAGTCAGGAGATACAATATGTGTGCCTGTGATGCCACCCTTCGAAATGTGTTTAACCTGTGGTGTTTTGATTACACCAGCAAGCAAAGACGCCAGCCTCTGCTGCTGTGTGTGCCGTCAGAAGGGAGGGAAGCATGCTTGATGGGAGTCGCTAGTGTTTGTGGGGGAGTTGGCTCTTTTATTTGGTTAATTCATTCAGTATTGTCGCTGTAAAAAGCTGGAGGCATTGACCCTTTCTTACAGCTCGCATCTCATCAATAACACTAAATTATTCACAGAACTCTGGACACAGGTGAGGGGATATTGCCTCTATGATACTTAACCGGCTGTGTCACACCATATTCAATAGATTACAGTGCCAGATTTTCCACTTCTCTATTACCACATACATCATCTGTTGTCTCGAGTTGGTTGGCTGACTGTATCCAATGAACATTCTGTGAAAAAAAGTTATAATATATATGTATATAGTTTTGTGCATAAACTGTGCGTACTCACGTTTCTACGCATAGAATGTGATTTATCAATTTCTTCTTGCACGTGAAAACATTTAGAAATACTCCGCAGCACTGTGGCTCAGTGGTTAGCACTGTCGCCTCACGGCAAGAAGGTTGTGGGTTTGAATCTCCGCCCGGTCCTTTTTGTATGGAGTTTGCATGTTTTCTCTGTGTTTGCGTGGGTTTCCTCCAGGTGCTCCGGGTTCTTCCCACAGTCCAAAGACATGCAGGTCATGTCAGGTGGACTGGCCGTTGTGTGTAATATGTATATGATGATGTAGTATGTATATATATACATATGATGGTATGTAAGTCGCTTTGGATAAAAAGCGCCTGCTAAATGCCGTAATGTATTCCTGACCATGCGTATGCATAAACCCCTAGTGGTGGAAAAGTGTAACCACGGGTAAACTGATTCCTACATATGAGACGCACAAACTCCCACTTGTCAGCATAATTGATAGAATGATTGTCAACTACGGTGCTCACACATATGAGGCACAGACATGTGATACAGATCACAGCTGATTTAGACTCATTAAATGTAAAGTAAAATTGTATAAATGGCACCTTTTGATTGGGATGATGCTTGAAGATTTGGCACATGCAGCGTTCTGGAGGGAGGGAGCGCGTTTTCAAGGACCGCAGGAACCTCTTTGAGGTTGAGTGGCTCATCAGTCGATTACGTTTGCCCAAAGCAATTTTGCTCAATCTCTGCCAGCAACTCACCCCATGTTTGGAGAGGCCAACAAAGTGCACCAATACCATCCCCATGCACACTCAAGTCCTTCCCACTCTGTGGCACTGATGTCCCTTTTTGGGGCAGTGATTCTTTTTTTAGCTCTTAATTTAAGATCAAACTATTTATTATATATATATATATTTATTCTGCCACAGTTCTCATGACAGGTGACACCGCATTGACTGCATGTGTCACCTGACCCCATCCCGTATCCTTCTTCTTCCTGGACAAACCACTTGTGAAAGTGCCAAATAGTATATTTTGGTTTTGCTCAATTTCATTTAGTATTTTTATTTCATCGTCTGTGAAGTTCCTCTTCTTAGACTTTTTCTCATGCTCCATGTTGTCCGCATCAAATAGTCATATTAGGCTGGGGCTTTTAAAAGGGGAAGTTGTTTACCATATATGGCTAATTTCTTTATGTACTTTCTTTATGTGCACTAGCAGAGCTGTATGTAATGTGTGGGATTTATCATTGTTTGATAAGTACAAATGTTCTTGTGCGTACTAGCAGTTCTTGCTCACAGATTTAGAACTTGTTCAACGCACGCTTTGATAAATGAGACCCCTGGACTTCACCCCCGTGAGGAAGACATTTAGTTCCAAGGAGTTTGCAGTTTACTGACTCACCTTACATGATTTGTGGTTATTGAAGCCCCAAAATTCAGTTACCTCTTGCTGCCAATTGGCTCCGCCAATGTGCAAATTAGCCTTTAATAGGAAGTTGTGATTCCACCTGTGTGTGTGTGTGAGTTGAATATGATGAAGTGCCTCCCAGTCAAAGGGTTAGTTACAGCATTAGTTAGTGTTTGTTGTGTGACACTGGTAGACGGGGTGTTTTGAACTGTGACGCCCAGCTGAGGGACAGGGGCCAGCGCTCTCTTTGTTAGAGGACAAACCTCTCAGTGGTTGGTTAAACTAAACACCACAGGGACCGGCGCCTATTGCTTCATCGGAGGCCTGCATCCCCACTTCAGCGACCGTCTTATCCACTTGTTGCCTGTTCAAGCTCATATCGCTGGATAATTACCACTGATTTTCTACCTGTACTGTTTCAGAGTCACTGTCGCAGGAAGAGGATGTAACCACTCTGTCCAATATTGCTGAGTTACGGTATAATGTTGTGGATAAAGTCCATTTTTTTCGGTTTATAATTCACCTGAGAAGTCAGTATTACCGGTTAATGGTGGTCACCCAACATTTAAGAGAAAAAAATGGACGAATAACTGAAATGTGTTGAAAAACCACAAGGGCTTGCTGTGAATCTTCCAGCGCCGGTTATTGCTTCAACATACAGCCCAATTCCCAGACATCTTCGAGTCCACACATGCAACCTCCCATTTGTTTTCAGTGGAGCTGCTCCAAAAAAGATTCTCTTGGCATCATAGATTAGAATTTTTTCTTTTTGACTTTAAAGAGCGTTGAACGTGTCCATGAATATTAACCGAACTGTCCAAGCATGTAGGGATAGCGCGCACAAAATTGAAATAAACATGGATTTTTTTCCTTTATTATCTCTATTACAATAAAGGCCTTAATTTATGCGTCAATTAATCATACAAACAAATATGTACATATGTTTACATAGTGTTGCATTAGATAAACATGCGCATGTGTTTAACCTCTAAGCACATTGATATGCTTACAGAGTAGCGTTTTGTTATGTGGCCTGATATTGATTTTCAGTGAAAGTCCTCTTAGGAATGTCAAAGTGTTATACTTTTCAGATAGAATGTATTGATATGCTCGCCATGTGCTTGCAAGCGTTTCCAGTTCGCAGCGAGGAGAATCTTATCATGGTGTCTGACTTTGTCAACACTATTAAATTTAGAGGGAGTCAGAGATTAATAACTTCCACGTAAGGAGGAGAAATGGGGAGAGTGTAGCAGGCTTGGGAACATGCAGAAAGATTAATGAGTGTCAAAAACAATGAATCTTCCATTAGATAGTAGAATGGCATGTGTTGCTTGTATGGCTTTGCCGGTCGCCAGATCAGATACGAGCTACTCGTTCAAGGATCACAAATAAATGACCTGTTTTTATAGATAGACACTGTCCTTTCTGCTGCGTTCAGATGAACACTGACCCATTTCGGAGTCAGACAGTGTTTTTCTTCACAAGGCTTCATTCCACCTTCAGGTATGTGAATAAGCGACATTATCACCATTTTGATTGAGTTTGCTGTAACATTATGTTGCGAAGAAATATGTTACAGGCGAAACTGGCCTAGTGGAGACTGGTTATTGATAAAAATGCAGATTGCATGAGAACGTTCTAGCCCCACCTTACCTAAGACTGAACCTCCCATTGTTTACACACACACACACACACGCACACACACACACACGCACACACACACACATCCTGGCTCACCCTTCACTGCGAACACGTCATTATTGTTGCGATGGATGCCAAATATTTCTCAAATATCAACACAGTGCAAACACATATGTGACAATGATGAGCGTGTTGAATAAACGCGCAACTTTGAGCAGCAGAAGATGACGAGAAGCCAAAAATGCTCCTTGACCACAACGGAAACAAATGAGCTGTGGCCCAGTGTGGACAAGGTCTCAGGCACCTACAGCCGTAAGGGAATAGCAGCCTGTTAGTTGTTAGACATTTCCCATAATAGACTGGATGTGTCAGCACACAGTGAATTTGTACCAGAGGTGGGCCCCGGCCGGAAGAGAGATAAATACTACAAGAGGAGGCGGATTTCATGAGGCGCTAAGAAGTGCTCTCTTCAACCCCTACGCTCACAGGAAACAGCAGCTTTTGTAAAGCCCAGTCACACAGGGCTCCTTGAGTTGAGACCCCCAGTCCTGCTCCACCTCCAGCTCTGTCTGTTCAGCGTGAACAAAACAGAGACGTGTCAGGACTGAGGACAAATTAGCAAAAAAAGCACAATGTTAGACTGCAAAAGTATTCACTCATTGCAATGTATGTGCCACATTGGATAAAACTATCCACCAAACGGTTACTTTAGAAATACTTTCAGACAAATACGCAATTTCGTTTTTTAAATAATTTACACTACAACAACAACAAAAACATTTCAGGAGCATTTGATTCAACTTAATAATACTCTACTCCTGGTATAGCATTAAATTCATTGTTGGCTTAAAGGATAAGTTCGCTATTTTTGACCATCATTTCACTGAGCGGTTCCGTATTGAGCTTTCTACCGTTTTTCTGGGCTACAATAGAAGTCAAATGGGCAATTGTAAATGCTTTGGAAGAACTACGACAAATGTGCTTTTCTGAGACGGGAAGCTCAGGGTGTATTCTTACAGGTCTCAATGTGCTCTCCTGTTAAATGAATGTTGATATGGGTCAAAATAACACTTTGGCTAAAATTATGTAATAGATGGAGAGAGATTACTTGATTACATCCTTCAGGGACACACAGTCATCCGCTAAACTCTGTAAATTGACTTTTTTCGAACAGTCAAAGTAGAGATAGTGAGCAGATATGAAATAAAACACTAATAATAAAGGATTCACTTTGGTTTCGAGGTCCTTACATACAAAACATATTTGTGGATCTTATTTTATTCGTGGAATGTTCAGGAGACATTTGTTTGTGAGATACAAAACATATTTCTGGATCTTGTTTAATTTGTGAATCTCATTTTAGCTGTGAAATGGTCACACTATTTATCTGTTTATGAGACAATAATAACCCCACAATTGTCTGTTTTACTTCCAACGAGCCTTGTCTGCTTTGGAAGAATCTTCTGTGTGAGTAATGACACTGAAACTTGGGCCGCTCCTCATCTTGGCTTGCCAGCTGAGGAAATCAACAAATGCAACAAAGGGAGGGACCAGAGCACAATTCCCCTGCTTGTAGCCGGAGCCAAGAGTTTACCATGTTTCTTGCTGGATGAAGGGCAGCGTTTTGAACTTTGAGGTCGATACCTCAAAAGTGGGGACAGGGAAGATATTTCTCTGCCTTGGTTGACTATCACTCTTTCAATCTTTGTTAGTTTGGCAACGATCCTTGGCAAACCATCAACTCATTTGAACTGCACTCTTGATCACCTCTGGGAAACCGTGGCGTCCTTCCAGCCTGTCCAAGCATCTGATGTCTTTGTTTGTTTTTCCCGCAGCTGAGCGGTGCAAAGATGAATGAAATCACATTCAAAATTCTACACATATTATTACCCATCTAAATACGAAATACTAAAAATGTGTGAAGCCCCGCGAACTCATTCTCAAAAACACATTACTGCAGTCACAAAACAATCTATTACAGCTCTAACATTTATTGTAACATATTTTAACCTTATAATTCTAATTCTAAAGGCGCAAATTTCATTTTGTGCTTGCAGCTCTGTTGCCCGTCCAAACTCTCTGTGGTGTAAACCATTAAACACGCAAAACCCTCATTTAAATACCGCTGTCTCCACCACGTTTGCGCCTGTTGTCATTTACGCAATCATTCTTAGTAAATCGCCCATCAACCACACGAGTCAACTTTTACAACGCACACGCAAATTAGTAACCTGTATTTGGGATCTTAGTAGATTCGGCCCTGAGTGTATCTTGAAAGACAGGTAAGCGCCTTCCTGTCTGTAGCCACTAGGGACAAAAAGAGTGATAATGCAAGGAAGGGCTTTTCCTATCTGTCATGTTCCCCTTAGTAATGTGCACAGAAGACGAAGTTGAAACGGTTATTGTGCAATTCTTCCCAGGCATTGTGTGAGACAGATTATCCCAAAGGAAAACATGCTAATTTTGTTGCGGTTAAAGGAGATTTTACAATACGTATCACAACTAAGTGTTGATGTATTGATGTTAAATGACTAACGTTGGACATGGCATGTTTCTAGGATGTGCTATAAAGTAATACTTCACACATTGTACTGCATATAGTCATGTTCTTCCTAGCCACCATGGATGCAGCAAATAATCATCATATTATCAGTGCTGCTCTTTCATACGACCTGTCTAACCTGCTGTTTCCTTGCCTTACCCCCTCATGCTATCAGTGGCTGGGACAAAAAACAAAGCGAAAGGTGAGTTTATTGCCTCCATTTTCATTGCTACATGATTTATGTTGGACACAGTTCCCAATAAACAATGTTCGGATTGCCCTTTTATCTCGCCCTAGAGCCCGGGAAGCATTAACATACATACACCGCCTGCTGCAAGCCTTCCGGGGATTTCTTAACCTTTATTTATCCAGGAAAGGTTTGCTGAACATGCCTGCTGTTTTTCAGAAACAACCTGCTTCCCATTCATATGGATTCACACATGCACACCAGGGAGCAGTCTTGCTTTTCTGCTATTTCTACTGTTTTACTGGCCACTGTGCAGCTCCACTGGAGCAGTTTGGGGGTTGTTCCTGGTTCAAGGGCACCTCAATGGTAGTTGAGGGAGGAGAGAGTGTTACTCATTTGCTTTCCCCGCCCAGATTTTCCCAGACAGACTGTGCATTCAAGCTGGAAACCTTCTGGTCATAAGCCAGCTTCTCAATGCTTTTAGGTTACTGCTGCCCTCCAAACGTTTCTGCTTAGGCGCTGGGAATTCCATTACCTAATTTAGTTTGCTGCTCACCCAGGAATTGCGTCTACCGTTGAGAAAAATATTCTGATACAGAATATTTGATAATGATTTACAGACTGTTTCCCTTCCCTTCATGTTGCATTTACATGTTCTGTTATTGCGTACTTTTATTGTGTTCGGTCATTGCTTCTTGCTGGCTGATACTATAGCTACAAAATCGAAAGCGTCCCAACACCAATGGTGGTTCTGCTTGTATGGGATTTTTTTATTGATGCCACTGTTACTTCCATTACTGCTAGATTAAGTGAACATTTAACTTGCTGGGGATTCTGGCTAATTTTGTGAAGGTATGCTAATATAATATGTAAGTTGGCAAATGAAACAGTACACTTGTACTTGTAGGGAAATCCTGTGTTGTATAGTGACGTGAAATCTGTCCTCCTATTAGCCACTTACATGGCCACATTATCATTCTAATCTCAAATATTGATTCATTAATTATGCGTGTTTTTCTTTGACGAGAGTTCAACCAAACCAAGTGATTAATGTACATGAGTGAACTGCAGGGGTTTTCTTTTATGCAATGTTTTTTAATTACAGAAAGACTAATTAGGAAGCTAGAATTTAATTAACGGAAGGTACACATTCAGCATCCATACAGTTGAATCTTAGTCCAACATTTGGAAGCTATTTTGAACATACTTTACATAGACATGTGCAACACACATGTAGATAAACCATATGTGTTCCTTGTATTGCTCTCAATTGATTTAAGTATAAGTAGGTGACACTCAAATCACGGTTAATAACACATTCATAACACCTGAATACAATGAATACAGTCATGTGACATTACTGAATTTTGTCAGCCTTCTTATGGTGTATAATTTTTGTCATTTGTGACATAACTGTTGAAAACATTTGACCAGGCAAAATTTTCATTTTTATGAAAAAAAACATGCCTCTGTTTTTATTTATTGAGACTTAACATTTAGGTGTATTTGGACATTGACGACTCTCAGCTAAATATAACTGGTTAGATTAAGCAATCCTTTGACTAGTCCAGAAAAAAGCAGAAGCATTTAGTTAAGTGTAGATATACTGTGGGCTAGAGGGTTTTTGCCAAATATTAAAATATAATTTTAAAACGGCTTAATTAATATTTCATGGCTACCCAATGCCAAATTCAATACCAAATGCCATAGGTAAAATATGAAGCTGAAATAAGGGATGACGTTTTCATTAATGCACCATGTAGCACTTACGACACACAAGTTCAGGCATTATGAATGTGTGTTTCTAATAGAGGGTCATTTTAAAAGGCCAGGGCAAGGGTTCCTCTCATGATGCGAGGTGTATTGAACATCTAAGACCGTTCCTAAGTGAGCAATGTAGGATGTATTTGTGTTCACCGCTGACCAAATCATCCAATGGGCTCGTGCAAATCACGGGAGATGGATGTTTACCTCTCTCACAGTACAGTCCACAAGTAATGTTTCAACAGGATGTGGTAACTAGGCTCATTCATTCCCACCTCATGGCTTCTCACCACTCTAAAGGAAATCCATACCTATGGTAATTGAGAAAATATGCCGCTGCATAGATCACCATCAAGCTCGTGTCCTGTTGAATTCGTACTAATTAAGGCATTTATCGGCCTGGTAGCAGACCTCTGGAGTTTGGCTGATCGCTATCAAGGGCATTTCTTGTTGTGAGCCATTTGTTTCTCAGTGTATAGACCTCAAAATCTGGCAAAACACCTAATCACCAGAAACCAATATATATAAGGAATATGGCACATAGTATAACTATCACCAGTTGAACATGTACGTTTCACCTGGAGACACTATCTGAAGTTGATATATTGTCGCCTTTCGTTCCCCCCCTTTCCCCTGTACAGCAGAGATAAAAAACAGTGTTAAGAGTTTCCCCCAGCAGGGATATTTATTGCCAGTTCTGTGGATCGTGCAGCCCCTACATTTCCCCCACCAGCCCCACTGTGGCAAATCACAGGGGAGGACGGCGCTCAGTACCACCTCTGAGTCGAGGGAGGTTCACTCTCGCTCAGTAACAGCCACCAAATGTCCTTTTTGATGGAGGGTAAAGCTGACAGACAGCTCACTCTGTCTTGGTTATCTCCTGTCTGACAACAACTCAAATCAACTGACTGTATCGTTTTAAGATCCCACTATCGGCGAAAACTATGAATACGATGTACATCATTGATACACAATTGTTACGTGGTATAGGGTCATCTCAACGTGTGCGTCGTGCCTATCTGATCGGCTGTGAGCTGTTGTTAAGACCTGATCGAAACATGGTGGGAACCCACTTGTGCAGATAAGATTATTATCCCAATGTAGATAGAAGATGCATCTACAGTCGATTGTGTCAAGATGAGGATCCGCAGAAACACATTTAATGCAAATAAGAAGGACGGGTATTTCATTTTGCCCAACCATCTAGAGGCCGTTCACACCTGGAAGTAAAATGACAATCGAGTTACAAACTGCAGCTGGATTGTGTGTTTATGTGTGACCTGTACATGTATTGTATCTTCTCTCCGCTCTGCATTTTAATGTCAGGTGCCAATGGTGCGCGAAAGAGAGTGACAGAGTACATTACTGATCTAGGAAAAGTAATTGCAGCTTTTACCATAATTACATATGGGTTTTCCACGACTTAAAGCGTCATTAAAGTTTGGTAGAGGTTGTGTAACTCCAAATATTGCTGAGAAATCTTCAATAGGTGCTTTGTTCATTAAAACTTGATAATCCAAATATTTTATTGAACTGTTGGATAAAGACATTGTCAAAAGTTGAATATGTCTGAGCAGCTAGAGTTTCACATGTTCAAACATGCATCACTTTGCGCCGGCAGTTTACAGATTAGCTCCAGTTAATGCATCATAACTAGATTTGGTATTAATTAGCTACTGTCCCTAAACAACTGCTTAAATCTTTCCGGTCAACTAGGCTTACAGCGTTTAAAACGGAACGCCCTCTTGAATGCCTCAAATCAGCAGGTTTGCCATATACATAGGAAGCATTTGTGTTGATGTTGGACCAATAGGGCTTAAATTACCATGTCAGCACAAATTATTATTTTTCTGTGACAGATCTGACCTTTCAGTCTTTACAGAAATAAATCACATGAAATCTGTTTTTCCCATGTTTTTCCTGTTAAGACTGTTGAGAAAAGGTCACTACAGTTGAAAACAATCCGATTTGAGCAGGTTACTTCATGGGGCAATTGATATAGGTGGGCTATTTCAACCATTTACTTCCAAAGCCTTTCCATGATCAATATTCTTATAAGATTTCCCATCTAGGTTGGATAAATAAAGGTTTATAAACACAGTGATATGCCAATATTATAGTCAGTACTGCAGTAACCATTATAATAGTACACTAACAAAACTAATATATTTTAAAAATGATAATTATTGCAAGTTACTGTGTTGTTGTTGACACCGTCTCTCTGTTTTTAGTCACCAGTTGACTTTCTCTTTGCGTGTTTGAAGGTCGGTAAGTGTGACGTCTGGGCACCGCCATGATGGATTTTTGTAAAAGGGTTTGTGTGTTAACTATAATAGACAGTAGGCAAATTTATCAAAACAATTAATAACGCTAGCTTCTTCTGGATATGTTAGCTACTGCAAAACAGTGATGGTTAGTTGGAGTTAGCTAGCTAACAAGCCGACATTATCTAAGCATAAAAGCACAATCAGCTGTTCACGGCTACTGTTTGCGAAACAGCCGAGGACCTCCAATATGGCCGCCGGAGGGTGTGTTACATCACATGTAAGCCCTCCACAGAGAGGAAACGGGATGCAGACCTCAAAAGCATCATTTATGATTTAAAAAAAAGATAAAGCAATATCTTTGAATTAGGCTACATCGAGTTGTTGCTTCCAAAAGACAGGCAACCTTACTTTGAAAAATTGAATAGAACTAAGTGCTGTGTAAATAACGTTTATTATTATTGTACTGTAAGTCAAGATGAAGATTTTAAATATGTATATAGGCACACAACTATTAAAAAAAATACCATAAGAGTAAATATTTTAACGTTGCACATAAAGGTAATAAATACGAGTTGTCTGACCGTTCAGTATAAGATAGTTAGAATGTCCGCAAGCACATTCATATTCTGAATATGGCCCATATGAAGTGTGTGGTCAAATTCCTCAAATTCTGTTTACATCTACCTTCATCCATGGATATAGTTTTATTTGCACACTTAGCTTTATAATGTTTTATTTTCAGTTTTGCATCTAGTCCTAACTTGGTCTAAGCTAAATATTTCATCATGTTCATCTGCTTCGTGACAATACAAATCTGTTTCCACACTTAGAAAGTTTTTGGGGGAGTGCTTTGTTTTTTACCATTTCCCATAACAAATAACTGAGCGATTAGCACCAGCTGCTGACAAAGCTGTCACAAGCTTAAGACAGTGTTACCGCACTAAGCTTGTGAAACCGAACCTATTTAATTTGCCTCAGACAATATGTTAACCACATACGGCGTTTATACGCATCAGTATTCTGCCTAATATTGGAATATTCTGGGCATCATAGCAAGAATCTGAGTTTTCAGAATTGTTCTCAGTTAGAATCTAGGAAGTTACCCAAATGTTGTTTGCATGATGCACCTCAAAAAAGACAACGTTGCTGCATTCCAATAATATATGGCACATTAATGAAATCCACTATTTAATGAATTCAATGTTAGCTAAGTTTGCTTGCCTGCTAGCTGTTATGGTATTTCTAGCCAACAGACAAGCTAGAGGAGGAGCTATCATCAATGTAGAGCAGAATAGTCAAATCCTTGTTTTTGAAAAGATCATTTACTTGGAATTTATTGGAATTAGATCCTTTTATTCACATTGTGCATGACATGAAGACATGTAACCTGAAAATGGACATAGAATTGAGAGTGATCCGTTTTAGTAGAAAATGAGATATCTTGAATTGCAATGTAAGCTGGGTCAAAACTCTGTTTTAGAACGGAGGGATGTGTGCATTCATTATGACAGGCAGCCTGACAATATGTAACAAACTATAACCACCTACAGTAGTAAACGTAGTGTGATGACACTTCTAACCCGACCCCCTTTTAAATAAAGAGAGTGTCGAGTGTGGAACGGTTCAGGACATTATGTGGGCAGCCTCAGAAGGCCATGCCCAAGATCGATTATACGTCTTCATAAGCTGCTGCGCCAAGTTTTGCGTCGATAGTATCAGTTACACCGTTTTGGTCAATTTCTTGACTCATCTTTGACCGGTTATCTCGAGCACATATACACTATCCTTATCTCCTCTGAATGGCCAAGGTCTCTAGTTTTTGGGTGTACAAAAAAAAATGAAATGAGGAAAAACTGTGGTTTTAGAGCTGCAGTACAATTGCAGTTTGGAAACGTACACAAAGCATTTGGGTTAACAGAAAGTTATCTGCTCATCAGTCCAGAGAAATGCTGAAGCAGTTGTCACATCACGAGTAAAGTGACTTTGAAGGAAGGGACAGGTTTGTCGCCCACGGTGTAGTATTAGCACGGTAATGTGCTGAGGTGTGCTCTCATTACTCTAATAAGAGCCGTATGAAATTGTTTGTCCCAATCAGATGATCCTGATGATGTGGCGTGAAATGAGAGGCGGCCTATTTTCAGTTGAGTGAAGCGTCGCTTTCTCACTTGAATCTTTCCTAACATGTAAGTGTGTGTCTTAACTAATCAAAACCTTGCTGTGTGATCGGATTCAACCTGCTTCAAGTTTGAGCTCTATACTGTGTGAGCAATTTCACAGTTCCCTCTGCTCACTCTCCTGTCCACCTTCACTGTACTTACAATGATAAGAAATTGCTAAAGGATAGTTTACTTAACATTTCCCTTGACATATCTACTGACAATACTACTGCTACTACTAATAGGAGTTTTTAAAAAAAAGTGCTTAACAGTAGGCAACAAAAAGAAACATAACAGAACAAATAAATGAAAGAAAAAACGATAAACGTGCAAGTGAAATGATGAAAAGTCATTTTTGTCCAAAGAGGATTTAAGAAGTGATACAAAGGATGACACTGATTTTGCAGTCTAAGCTTGTCAAGCAGGACATTCGACAGCCTTTGGGGTCCCGACCGCGAAATCCGGTCATCTTTCGGCTGGAGTCTGCACTTAGGAATTGCCAAGAGAGCCCAGCCTGAGGATCTAAGACTGCACTGTGGCTCATAAGGGGCCAAAGGGTCAGGGATGTAGCTAGGGGCAGGGCCTTGACAAGCCTTCAAAGTTGTCAATCAAATGTTGAGTAACCAATGTAAGGTTGACAAAATGAGAATAACGTGGTCTGTTCACTTAGTCCTCGTCAGAAGCCTTGCTGCAGCATTTTGTACAATCTGGAGCCTAACAGTGAGAAGACGAGAGGATATAAAAGGTATCATGCTGGAGTTTGATGTAATAGGGCCAACGTACTTAAAGATCCTGTGCGATGATTTCAACTGTGTCAGGACAAGTTTGACGTTGATTTCTAACACAATGAGCATCGTTTTTTCAGTTGTCGATGGTTAGATGGTACAAAGCTTGTAGAACTGAGTGAGAGCCAAACCTTCCCTATGATTGGGCCAGTATTTCTGTCTTTGGGAAACAAATATCCAGTGTTGGAACTTCGGTAGTAGCTGGCTGGCTCTTGTCTGACAGACTATGACAGACCTCATTAACTATGCATACTGTCAATCAATCAGAGCATTCATTAAAACCTGGGTGTCGGTGACATCGTTTATACCAGGAAGTAGATTGGAATTCTAAATCTGTTTGATTCTGTTGACAACCAGATGGAGAGTTTTTCAAAGGCCGTTAGTCAAGTTTCCACAATGCTGACAGTTGTACTAATTTTGGTAACTTTACATTAACAGGTCCTTTGTTAAATTAGACCATGAAATTGAGAAATGCAATTATCGTCAGCGGGTGAAGTGGCCAATTGGTACTGTAGCATATACTGTAGAGTGAGAATTAAACTAGACCTGCAATGGAGCCTCAAGGTACGCCGCGTGTAACTGAAGAGGTGGAGGAAACATGGTCACCTATAGGGAACAGAACATTTTCTATTTGACAGGTGAGTTGAGGAACCGGTCGAGATACCAACCTCTGGCCTGCAATGTGCACTAATCATCAGTAACTTTGAGATGGGTGGTTTCAGTGCTTTGGTGCAATAAGCGTACTGACATTATTCAAAATGTCATTTCATTGTAATGCTGGGATGAGAGCGCACATCTGAGCAGGCAATCTTAATTCTGATCCTAAGACTTGCTTTACAACTATTTTCTCCAGGATCATAGAGATAAAAGTCAACTTGGAAATATTCCTATAGTTAGTAAGGATGGTTGAATCAAGGTTTGGGGTTCTTCAGAAGAGGCTGGACACTTGCCAGCGTTAAATAGCCACGGACACGGTCATTAGCCAGGGAGCTATGTACAATAAAGAGTAGAGTATGTCCGATAGCCCCAATGAGCCCTTTGAGGAATTTGGTGGGGTTCATTGTCTAGCGGACCGGTGGAACGGTGTCATATGTGATACGGTGTCTATTAGTTCTCGCAGAGAAAATGACAACGGCAAGTCCGAGCGCGGACTGGGCATCTCAACGCCAGTGAAGGGGGAGTGATGTTGGATCTTAAAAAGGCAACAGGATGTTGAGAGCAAATTGGCACCCAGGCTCTCGAAAAGCTTCGCACACGCAAGTCAGAAACATAGGGTTGTCGGTATTTGTGTCTCGCATGAAAAACACTCTAACCTTTCCTGTCATGGTGAGACGGCAAGCCCTGTTATTCCCTGTTCTCTCCGCCATGGAACGCACACCACAAGAGGCTTTGGGTTTTAATCAAATGGAATATCTATATACTATACTATTTATATACTAGTGTTCAACTTCCTACTGTCTCCCAACATGTTTGCAAATAGGCCACACAGTGTAAGTAAGGCAGTTAATTACAATTGTGTCAAGTTACAGTAATTGCAGTAATTAATTATTTGGTTCTCTAGAGTGTATTGTCTGTTTAAATACCTTGTGGACGTTAACGCTAGAAATGTGATTTTTCTTTTCTTTTCACACGTTTTTCCAACCAGTTTTCAGCATTACTGCATTTACTACGTGCACAAATTGAGGAAGAACATTTTGGTAACCCTTTAAATTACAGGCCGTTCATTACGTAGTAAGTAAAGTGTTTAGGTGGCAATGATTTACATGCACATGTGAATAACTTAAAGTGACAAGATCCTTGCAAATATCGCTTCTACTTACAAAACAAGAGAACCTCTGAAAGTTTCTCGGGAAAGGCACACCATAAGATATGGACGAGATTCTGTACTGTCAGTTCTACCATTTGGCATAACTCACATGATCAACTTTTGAAATTCATTCCATCGGCTTTGATTTGCCACTTAAACCCGCTAAATATTATGTCACATCAAACAGCTCATTCTTGTTTTGCATGGTTGTTTCATGTATCTATGTAATCATGGCTATACTTACCAAGGTCAGAAGATATATTCACTGTCTTTACGTTTAAATGTCAGCAAATCCATTTTTGACATTCAGATATTGAATGTGGATATGTGATCTGCTTTTCAATCACGACTGTATGCCGATTGCATATATACATGTTTTTAATATTGCATTTTTTCAGTGGCAGACACTATCTAAATGTGCCATGACTTATTAGCATGCAGATGAAAGCTCACCAAACTCTTACAGCTCTATTATTGCAAAGAAGCCTTTTCAATATCAAGGACACGTGGATGAACCAGTGGCTTGATAAACCGCCTAAAATGTCATTTCATATGAAAATTCACATTTGTTATTATTCAGTAATGAATGGAGGCATTGGCTATTTCATGAACTATTTCTTGAGTTATTTGTTTTCTTTTTTACTCCTGCCTGCCGTTCACAGTTGATTCTGCAGCGTTGTGCTTGACTGCTCTCTAGCCATTCATCAAGGCACTGCTTTCCATTATTTGGTGCAGTCATCTGAAACTGAGAAAGGCTTTTGGGGTGGTACGGCTCATTCTACCTCCACTAATTCTCTGTTCTCCTCAATAGAGACGTTTCTCGAATTTTTCACCTGGGGTCCTGGTTCGGTGGTCACCGGAGGAATCCTTAAAATGATATATGCAACGTGGTTCTCTAATCATCCTGTATTCAAACCGTCAGCTGAGCATGGCAAGATTTGCCATGAGCGTCGTGTCAAAACGCAACCAACATATTTCCACATTATCAGTAGAGATACAGCGCTCCGTTGACATTAATCAGCTATCTATCTTCCCCTTAACTGCAGTTGTGAAAACTCCTATCTTCCTCATATTCTCATCTTCTAGATACTCACTTGCACCAGAGGACTAGCTAAATCAATACTCATATTCTTGGCTTTTAATATTGTGAGACTCGAATTCTGATCCGAGCTGCATTCTGATAGCAGCATGAACAGAGGCTGGTTGAGATGAAATGAAATGGTTATTATCAATGCCCAAGCCCAACCAAACGTATGTATCCAAATTCATATACCTGCGTCACATAACACATCCCATGCAAAATGTATAGGAAAAAAGAGGACATATCTGGGCTGTGCATGGTATGTTAACAGATGCATGTTACTGTGCACCCCCCCCCCATAAAATACACGTAGTTACCAAATATCCGTGTTTACGATGAAGATCCTCACCCGTTGCCATTAATACATTTCCACTTAATCTCATCTGCGCAGGTAAGTATTTGATTCATAAAGCGGCGTGGCTTGATTCTGCGTGTAAGTTAATAACACAGTGGGGAAATGTGTCAGCGACACGAAGCACAGCAAACAACTTGACTAATCCGGTGTGTGCCGACATCGTGACTGATGGTCAGTGTGCCGGTAGCCCACCTGAATGTGGACCATAATCTTCCAGCTCACGGTGATATTGCCAGTTTCAGCTTTCACTGGAGTGAACACTTTGCCTGGGCACTTAAAAAAAAACACCGGCTCTCAGATCCGTGTGACTGTCATAAAAAACATTGTGAAAGGTGTAAGCGCTGCCAAGGGACCAGCCATAGCTTTAACAGTTAGGCCCATAGGCAGGCTGCTAGTACAGCTATTCTGATTAAACACACACACACACATATAAACAGCAAAAAACTTTTTTTTAAATTATTGATTAGGCTTGATTTGAAGGAAAATAAAAGTTTCAGGTTTCGTTTTTAGGATGTATCCCGCCGTGCTCCCTTTCTGAAAGACCATACGGAGGCATGATTTACTAAATGATATTCATATATATGGAGAGAGAGGAAGTGTGAGAGAGGGAGAGAGAGAGAAACAACTTGTGTGGCTCATCGCATATTGATTTTTCCTTTTCTGTAGCACCTCATGATCTTCATGGCTTAAAGGGAGAGAATGAAAAAGCACACACTAATGGTATTCAGAGGCCACCGACTACTTTCGTCAGTATATCTTGATGTATACTCAAACCTCACCTCAAGTATTCTCTGTCATTGCGGGCAGGTTGCGTCCTATCTACTGTAAACGATGTGCAAGCTGTGAAACTGTAGCTGGTCTTGACTGAAAATAAGAAGTTCCCTTTCACTCTGCACAATAATGCGTATGGGAGACTGGTACTGCAATATTGAAGTCCTTCTCTGGCCTGTGAGGCCAATATATGCTCCGGCGTCCCCCAAGGCATGTTGCAAATGCACAGGTTTATTCGTAATCTCATCACTGCACCTCCTCTTGGGTTATCAGAGGAACCGAATGCCTTCATACCCTCTATTACCAATCTCAAAGATCAGACGATTTTATTAATAACTATTTGTTCCCTTTCAGTGGGTTCCATACGTGGTTGTGAGAAACTACAACCGGATAAACATGAACTTTATTGGCCAGGTTACTCGAGGGAACTGGAATATCTTTCTTTCATATCCATATGCTGTTCTTCTGAGGGGTTAGAGAGCAGGGTCACCTGCAGTGTAGCATCCTTGGAGCAGTTTGTGGTTCAGTGGCGTCCTAAAATGTTGTTTGTTGCTGTCGATGGAAGAGCCAGCCACCTTCCGACCATCCATCTCCAAATGGAATACACACTAGTTGGTGCGAGGGATTACGTTTCCACAGACAGGGCAGCATTTGCCGCACTGGGGGCTGCTACAGTATGTCAAGACTGCAGGATTTCATGAATGTATTAGGCGAAGCCCGTTTAGCTGCCACGCTGACAACATGCACTGACACAACAATGGCCGTGACACAGCCATACGTCTTGTGATTACGTGCACGGCGTTTGTTGGCCTCGCTAGGCATAATTGAATGGGATTTCAGCGACGGCTTTTGGGATAGCAATCCCACATACTTATGCATTGTACCCCCAACCCCCACTCCAAACCCCTCAGGGATCAAGCATAGAATTTGAATTGGATCGAACGGACATCCCATTGTTTGCCATGGTCATTTGGCTGGTACACCATAAAGTGGCGCCTATTCAAAGGGTTAGTTGCTATGGTGACAGCGGAAGTCTGGGCAATAAGGTCGTAAAGTGTATCACACGCTGAGGCTGTAGCCTAAACTAAAAAGGGTTCGCTTTGTAGAGTTACAAGATTATTGTGTAAGTAAAAAAAATGGGACGACTTACCAACAGTAATATATAAAGAGATTAAACCCAAATCGGTCCAACAATCCATAAGTAGCCTCCTTCAGTGACTTGCCAGTCGGTTTATATGGAAGTTAGATCATCCTGGAATGTTGATTTGAACGGAGTTGACCGTTCTATCCTATTTAAATTCTATGGGATCAAGGGTTACATTCATTACTGTTTGGTTTTCCCTGTTTTTTCATGACATCTCTGCTGTATTGAATAGAACACAGTGGAGACAGACAGGGAAGATGTGTGTGTGTGTGGGGGGTGGGGGTGGAGGAGATGGCATAACTAAGAGGTTGAGAGTCAGGCACATTTCACCTGATTTTAATATAATGACATGCGTAGTTGGTAGTGGTGGACTACCCAGCGCACATCTAGCCAACTGTCTAACTATTATGTGTTTGTTGATGTGATATTGTGTGTAATGATGTTTGTCGACATGTTTGCATCATTAAATTCCCATCACTCTTAGCAGATAAGTAACGAGCAACTGTCGTTTCCATATTCCCATTGCTATTTATAGCCACATTTACCTTCACCTCTTTCTGGTGATGGTCTCAATCAGGACGGTCAAAGTCAAGGAAGGTCTACAGACCTTTGGCTATCCTAGTTCCCTCTGATCCCCGCGTGAACTGGACTAATGAGGCAGACAGCTGCTCCCTTAGTTGAAATGTCCCTGTGGTGAACTGTACCTGAGAGAGACAGAGACAATGTCACCTTCATGTTCAGGCACATTGTGTGCGGTTACAAGAGGAAACCAAAGCAGCCCTGTGAAATCAAGACCAAAAGAAAGCACAAAGATGAAGTCCCAGGCAGATACGTCCTGCTTCCAAAATGAACTCGAGAATCCGGTTGTTGTTTACTGTTGTCGTCATTAAAGGGGCCAGTGTGGTCGGGCTCATATCGGCCATCAACGTTGTCCTCTCACGGCTCCCTGCAAAAGAGCCTGCGTTAGACGGTAGCTCAATAAAACACAGGCTGGGTAGAAATGCTTCTGCAGTGCAATTAGGGGACTTTGCTGAGACGACAAGTACAAATGTGGAATAAGGAGGTAAAATCCAGCCAGGCCGGGTGATTACGCCTCATTTTGGGATGTCGTCTGCACACTGTGACGAGCGGCTGTTTCAGGAGGGGTAAGGCAGTCGCTCGGATCGAAGGCCCACAGTGTCTGGGATTATGTGTCGATTTACCACCCAGCTGCAGCTCTCTCCACTCTACGGCAGAACATGACTATCTCTAATTAGGCCGTGTTGCCAATTAGGGCCCTGCAATAAGGCGGTGAGGAAAGCGCTCGGGGAGAGTGAGACCTACCGTTGTTCTCCGGGTAAAAAAAAGACATTACATGAAGTTATCGTTGGTTTATTGTGACACAGTCAAAGACGTTCACGTAATTGGGTGATATCACCATGACAGATAATTGCCTTTGAAACGTGTTAATCTTACGTTGATATGATTCGATGAAATGACAGTGACACCCAGCAATCTGTTCACGTCACGACCGTGACCTCAGCTCTGTCTCTGTAATCTCGCAGGTAGCCAAGGTCAGTTCCCCATCACTCAGAATGTGACGGCGGTGGAGGGGGGCACGGCCAACATGACCTGTCGTGTGGATTACAATGATAACACTTCCCTCCAGTGGTCAAACCCTGCACAACAGACCCTCTTCTTCGGGGACAAGAAAGGTGAGTAACGCTTCCAGGCATAATGGGCGTAATGATCAAATGATGGGGGCGTGATGAAGATGTCTGAACCATATTATATTACTAGAGTGGTCCAAACGTTGAATGTATATAAGTGCGCCTGCCTGCGAGCGTACCATGTGACTGATGGCGAGACAAAAGATCCTTAATGTTGAAGCAGACTTAATGAAGCTGCACAAACTAAACAGAAAGAGTCTGTTTTGGGGATTGAGCTTTTGTAATCATGCAACATTTCAATGCCTCTGGATTGGGAAATTATTTGGCCCAGTTAGCATTTGAGCCGCCCTGCATGTGTGTGGCAGTTTGGATGCCGTACCTTGTGAAACAGAGCCAGGAAGAATTATAACGTGCTCTCACCGGCCAAATCCAATTTAAAGGTGACAAAAGTCTGGAGTTGATCAATTGGAATTGGGGTGAAAGGTGGAGCGGTCTTGCGAGGGGGCTGGAGGTGTTCGTCCGTCAGTGTTTCTCACCGCTTTAGCCATTTCACTGACGCTGTTGCTGCTAATACAATATCGTCGGCTCAGTGATTGAAGATGAACTTTCCTTTTGAATAACGATTGATAGGCGAGAGACGCCTGAATGAAAGCAGAGAACGAGAGCCACAGTTTCTGGTTTGAAGAAATACTTTCTCCTCGCAAGTGATTGGGTTTGGTAATGAGGTCTAAGGTGTTTTATTAGATGGAATTACCTCCAAATACAATTAAATTGAAAATGAATATTAAATAGATACCCTTGCGCGAATGGTGTATGAAACGTATTTAAGTCCTTGAACCAAAGCCATTCTTTATCGTTATTGTTGTCTCCTCTCGTGGGCAAAAAGATAATATTGTACTTTGCAGGACTATCTCTCAAAATCCACAAATTCCATCAGGAAAACTGCGGGAAGAAATTAGAATAAGTTATTGTTGAGTACTTTGAAGAATCCTTGAAACAAGGAATAGGTCCGTTAAATGTGTCGCGCAAGAGAGTTGTGAAATGACAAATATGATCTGTATCTAGGTGTAAGTCCAGACTGCTGATGCTACCAGCAGGTCGGGTCTGGGGAGAAGCTGGAGAGCACAATGTGTGCGGGCCACGTTGCCTCTGCTGGGGCAGCCATTGGTATCGCACGACAGAATCCTTATCCTGGGCGATGCAGATGACAAAATGAAACGCACTCCGCTCAGCAGAGGTTGCCCGGGCTAAGTGTGAGAACACTTTCCCCGCCATCTCCTTTTAAACAGCCAGATGAAAAGCTTTATTGGCACAAACTGATACAATACCCGCGAGGCCATCGGGAGAAATAGGAGGCGTGGAGCGACACGGCTTCGTGCGAGGGAAAGGGAAAGGGCGGGACACCTGGGAAGAAATCTCTGCTGTGCCAAATCACCAGTTAATTGCTTGGCAGAGGGCTGCGACTGTCCCTCTCCCCCTTCCCCCCCCGTGC
>OMOT01073038.1:3481-13645 GCA_900312575.1 Acanthochaenus luetkenii | reverse complement strand
TTCAGCCTAATGCTACTTTTCAGTCCAACAACTAACTGCAGGCCGGCTGAGCTCGAGGCCGTTCTCCCCTCGCCGATGAACAGCTGGTCCTAGGACGCCGTCACGGAGTAGGTCCGATGAATATGCTGCGTCGTTCCTCTGTCTCCGCACTCCCCGGCCTCTATGTGTCAATATTGTTTGGCTAGGTACATCTTTCGCTTTCCCTCTGCTTGTCATCTCTGCGCTCCGTTCCCTTCATTGTCCACCTCTCTGCTTACAATCCACTTGGGGTGTCAGTGACAGCGTGACCATGTGTCGTTGTTTCCCCACCCTCCCTTCGCCGAGGTAGTCTGTCATCGGGCGAGTGCAATCCACGGGAATTCAGTTTGATGAATCTGAATGCTCAACGCGTACAAACAAATAAATACATCTGCTAGTTCCTTCTTAAATTAGACAAAAAGCTCTGTGAGACATTTTTTTAAAATGAATCTACGTTCGCTCTTTCCCTCAAGCTCAATATTAAAGATAAGCTCATTTGGCTGGATGTGTTTGGCGTTTGATGTGAAATAGCAAGGGAGGGAAAGACTATTCAAATGACCTCTTAAATCCTTCGAGTAGCGAAGGAAAGAGAGAAACATCGATTTATTTTTTTCCAGTATCACATCAATTGTATTTGACAGCTGCTGTGTAAAATAAGACCAAATCTGATCTTTGCCCTGAGTATAATTTGTTCAATTTTAATTCAGGTCTGTCAAATTAGACTATGGCAAAAGTCCCAAACAGCAGCAAGTACAGCCGAGCAGAGAAGCTCTTCCAAGACACTGAATACTATAACTCCACTCCGGTGTCCCAACAGTTAGCTGTCTAAAAGCAAGTCCAGGTAAAGTGCATCTTGTGCATCAAACGCCGGTGAAGCTCATCCTCTCCCATAAGAGGCTCAGTCAAACCTTATTGAGCTGGAAGAGAGTGTTAACCTTGCTGGGATCCCAAAGCTGATCCATATGGGTCGGACTGTCTCTGCACATTTGTCTAAAGCTGAACACAGTCCTCCTCTTGTATGATGCCAATTGGCTCTCTGGCACTCTCCTCATCCATTATGTATATCTGAGTCTTGGCTGATTGTTGCCACCTCGGAGGCTTTAGACTACACTGTGGCAGAGAGGCCAGGCGGTCCGGCACGCAGATCCCTCCTCACTCCCGCCGCGGACCCGAGAGGACAGAGATAGATCGCTTTAATAGCCGGGCCAGCGCATCATTCATACATTAGGCCAATTAGCTGAGGCCGTTGAAGGGAGCGACTCTGTGGTGGGCCGCCACTGCGATGAAATCGACACGGACCATATGTCTTTTGTGTTGGAGTTATCCCTTTTATACGTTGCCGGGGTTATGAATGATTATTGCCGAGCGGGACAAATGAGAGCGGAGCTGTCCTTTTGCCGTCCATTGTGATTTACTTCCCTTTTGGCTTCTGTGGGAAAAGGATAAAACCTAAGTAGTGGTGTTGTAGAGAATGATAATGAGACTCCTGGAGGCAGGCAGGCGGAAATGGCCGCAGCAATCTTTTGTCAGATATTGTGAATATGAATAATTCAGTTAGCGGGAAGTCATTGTGTGTTGCGTGTCAAAAGGTAGATAATAACAAATTGTTCATTTGATCTATACGCTCCTACCAGAGATAGATACTGTACGCTGTGGCACATTTGTGTGTCATCTTCATTCCGTCTCCCCCAATACGTACGGTTCATCGTTCATGACATTTAACTGGGGGGCATTAACGCCTGGATCACAGAGGTCACTAAGCAAAAATGGATCTTAATTGGCTCGTAGTAATCAAAAACGCTGTTATGTGCGAACTGACACGCTCTGATGCGGGCGTTAAAACGTTCATTAGCTCGAGAGAATGACGGATAATTACCGAGGACGCAATTACCACAGTCGAGCGTCAACGAAAGCGCATTTAAACCGCCATTCTAGTGAACACACAACGTTTTGAAGGTTGGCGTGTCGAGAGTGATCGCAACGGACGCTTGCCTTACCTCGGCTGGGCCCTCTCGGGATTCGGAAACCTTTTCCACCCGACATATTTAATATTCCGTAGCCTCCTCAAGCTTCCCGCTGGAAGTAAAGCTCTCTCTCTCTCTGTTTTGTTTACTTTCCGTTTGCCTGTGACCAATCCTCTTTCTGCTTGAGACAGAATGCAAGAAAGTATCTCATGGCCACAGCTGTTGCCTGACGTCTTCCCTCGGAGACTAATGGGCTTTTAAGTGCACTGTGTTACCTTCAGCTGAATTTCACTGATATGTGAATCTGCCATTATGGAACTATACACTTTGGCTGTTATGGCTACTGTGAAGTGGTGCTGCTGCATATACAGTGCTAACTGCTGTGCCACGCTGCACTCTCACGGTGTAATTTGTTAGTTTTTTTACAAATTGCTTTGGGTGTTTGTCTTTGAGATGTATTGCTGACGGCGGTGTAAACGCTTAGATCCTGGGTTTTAACGGGGGCTAAATCGTCGTTTGGCATTATACTGCAACACACAGTCTTAAAATCGGAATCTTCAAAACACTATTCTGCCAATGGGGTGCGGTCGTTTTCTTGATACTAGTGGTGTGATCTGCTTAATTAGGCATCGTTTTGATATTTAATATCATATGGTTTGACACTGTGACACATTATCTCACCCCACTGGCAGAATGTTTCACTTGTTTCAAGAAGAAATACGATTTCTAAGACTGGATATGAAACAACAGTACTTGCAAAGACAAATGTTTCTGTGAGTGCAGAATCAAACTGGATTCAGTCTCATTATTCACCACTTGAAGAAGGGTTGTAGCCTAGTTGCTGGATGACATCCTTCCTTCTTCCCTTCCCTCCTTCAAGCACGGAAAATGAGTCCAATTTGAATAGCATCTGCTCTGTGGGATCTCTGGGAGCGCTGGCAGGAACAGTAGCCCTCTGGAACAAGGCCCTTTCCTTCCTCTTAATTGCAGCCACATGTGTGTGTGTGTGTGTTTGTATTTGTGTGAGTGTGTGTGTGCACCACTAGCCCTGGAACACGTCCAGAATCGCCCACACAGTCACCGAGCGAGCACAGCCAGCAGCGCACACACTCTAATTGCAAAGAGTGGAGCCCCTGGCTTGGGAGAGCGGGAGTGCACCAGGTCCCTGTGTTCTAGCTGAAGGACAGAACTGCTCTCACTACACCTTCCAGGACTGGCAGAACTGCTCTCACTACACCTTCCAGGACTGGCAGAACTGCTCTCACTACACCTTCCAGGACTGGCTCAACGCTGCAGGCCCTGCAGAAACGGCCACGTCGGAGGCTCGACATCACTGTGATGTAGTTTTGGCCGAACCGCGAAGAGCCATCGGCCCGTGACAGATGTGATAGATAGATGTAAAATGTCCTTTTCAATCTGGACTGTCCTAGTTTTGGACTAGACGCATCAGTTGACACCCGTCTGCTGCTCAGTGAAGTGCAGACGTGAATGCCATGTGAAAGCGCCCGTCCAGATTCCTCGCTTCTGGTCGTTTGAGGACAGAGCTAGCTATCAACCAGTCTGCCAGCTCTTCTCATGCACACTGGAATAGCACACCGTGCTATAATGACGCATTACACAGCAGTCTCACATGTTTTGAAAATTGAATCTTGGACACGGAACATCTGGATACCTTTTAACAATATTGACCCGGGCTGCAACGTCTGGATCTGGCAGACAATGGTTCTCAAAGGCAACCTCAGAATAGCCCTCTACTGACATGGTCTACGGTGCGAAGGAGTGCCAGGGAAACGTTACTTTGCATCAATGGACAGTAGTGAGACTGTCCCCTGTCCTAGGGATGGGGGGGGGCTGGGGTGTCCGTTTTACTGATTTCAGACAGCCTTGGCAAGGCCTCCATCAGAGGAGATGTACTGCACATTAAGCTGCCATGCTGCAAGGCTATAGCACACACAAGGTCAGGGTGCAGATTTATGCCGCCTCCTAAGCAGAATGAACAGCACAAGAGCTATCTAGGGTTTGGGGTAAATGAACCTTTTCATCACATTGATTTCCTAAAGCACCTGGAAAAGAGCTTTGTCAGCCGTTGGCATTTGGGTCTGATTGTGACGGATCTGCCCACAATCTGGGCCTCTAGCCTGGATTGGATTCTAGTTGTATAGTTCCCTGGCCATATGCTGTTTGAGTAATAGATAATGCTTGTCTTTGGGTTATTCAAACCGTTATACTTCTCATCCTCTCCAATCTGTCATTTGCCCATGTGCTGTTCTAACGCTGGTAGCTATATAACAAAAATACGTTCTATTCCATTCGTCTATAAGTACGATTTTCAGTGACTTGGATTAAAATAACCTACCTGCATCCGTATTTGAGCAACACATATATGGATATGATTGAGCTCCACTTGGATGTTGGTGTTATATTGCACAACGGATAGTGAAAATGAATTGCACTTGGTGCTGTAAAACGTTCTAGAATTTAACTTGAAATGACGTTCGCTTTATATAGTCACTGCTCTTTTTTTTTGTTTTTTTGTTTTTTTTACACTGAAAGATCTCAACCTTCCCCTAACAAATCCTTCCTGCGATACGGTCAGAATGTTTATCAGCATCGTATAGAAGCCGTGCTCTTGCCCTGTTTATCGGCCTCTTTTCTCGGTGTGTTGGAGAGACACGGACACGGGGAAGTGTGTCGTCTTGTCAAAAGCTTTGATCCTCCCAGTCCGCACTCCGTATCTGTTGAGTTCCTGCACCGTGTTTGCTTAGGCCCCATCACCTCTTCAATGCATCCATCCACCAAAGGGTTTGCTGTTCTCTGACAGAGCCTTTGGGCATTTCGCAGCTTCTGTAGTGAGAATGCTTAACTACAAAGAACATCCAGGCAGCTTTGTTTCAAGGATGCGGTTTGTACTGTCGAATGTTGGTATTAAGCCCCATACCACATAATAAGCTGACTCTCCGTTTGGCGCAGCTTGTTATCAATTTTTAATTCTAGCTTGAAAGACTGTTTTTATTTGCTCCATTCTTTATTCTTGTATAATAAAGCGTCTCTAATAAGAAACGTCTCAGGGCCATCGATATCTTTAAAGCCCATCATTTTTGTTGTTGATGTGATTATGTGATAATGATCGTCAAATGATATGGTGTAATTGAAGCTGAAGAAGAGCGTTGTTGATAATGACCTACGCCTGTTTGAATCTAATAACCATTTCAGCCAATCTAATTTAATTGTGTTTCACATGTCCGCTGCGCATGTTTATCGCTAAGAATCAGTCGCGAACGGAGCCGATGATTAATGATTTTCATAGAGATGTCTTTAGCGTCCTTATCCGATAGGGCACCACTTTACATTTGCCACGTTGATTAAACCCCCTAATCAAGACCTATCTCTGCCGCACTTTGCCAGATTTGCCCTGCGTAATAGAATCCAAGAGAGTTCAAATTACTTCAGATGAAAGAGTGTCCGTCCCGGGAGAGAGCTGTTCCTTCCGAGCCTATAGGGAGTACGGATTAAGAATGTGTAATTTATTCAATGAGGAGCCCTTTCGTCCCCTGTGATTGGCCGCTTGTAGGAGGAGTAGGTGAGTTCGCAATTGTATAAGAGATGACAGGTTCAAGATGACCTTTTTCCGTTTGGCTGTCCCCGGTTTACAAGAGTCTAGTCACACTTAAGAAAGCTTAAGAAATGACAGAAAGGTTTTAACTTGAGTTGGGTATTCAGAAATGGACAGGAGATTTGTATTAGTAGTAAGTAGTATCATTAGTTGTAGTATTTTTTTTATTACTATTAGTATTATTGTTGTTGTTTTACACTCCAGTGCTATGTTAGTACTACTATTGTCGTTATTTCCTCCTTTCACTGTAACTGTGGGCAAAGTGTTTCATTTCAGGATCAGGGTTTGATGTAGGTATTCCGAGTCAGGAATGATGCAGACTGATCTAGTTGCTGTATGTGTTAAAGTGAGCGCAAATCAATAGCTGCAGTGTAAGTGATTGCCCATATAAATACTGTAATCTGGGACTATAAAGCGTATTGTTCTAGTCACTGTGGATAAGAGCGTCAGGCTAGAGTGAAAATGTGATGTAAATGTCAATATTTTTGCTACAGCAACCGTTTGAAATGACGGGAATCACAGCGTAGCAGTCGGTGTTCTCATACAGGCTCAAATCTCATTTGCAGTTGAAAGTAACGGCAAAACTGCCACCCGCTGACACAGGCGTTCATCTCCCCAGCCGTGAACTGGGCCGTAATGAGCCGAGTGTTGAGAAAGGTGTGCTCTTTGTGATGCTGTGTGTCCTCCTTCCTTCCCAAGCGCTGCGGGACAACAGGGTCGAGCTGGTGGGGTCCTCGTGGCAGGAGCTCACCATCAGCATCAGTGGCATCACCCTGTCAGACGAGGGCCAGTACACCTGCTCACTCTTCACCATGCCTGTCAAGACCACCAAGGCCTTCCTCACCGTTCTGGGTGAGTACATCCGCCTTGGCCCCGTCTCCGCAGGCCAATTACTTGTGGATAATTCTGACGCCATTTAGGGCTCAAAGAATACCGTCACATTTTGGATTGAAGTCTTGTTTTTCATCACCAGTCACAGTACAGGAAAATAACGGTTCTATGTTACATTTGACCCCTGCTGCAGTACAGGATAATAGATAATAGCGATCCATTCATTTCTGCGCACCACAGGAGTGCCAAAGCGGCCTGAGATCACAGGATTCACCAAGCCTGCCATGGAGGAGGACATGATCACCCTGACATGCACTACATACGGCAGCAAACCTGCCGCCAACATCCGGTGGTTCAGAAATGACAAGGAGGTCCAAGGTAAGCATCTCGTATGGATTTCATAGAGTAATGTATCCTCAATTACCACTTCTACCCTTTCGAAAACACGATTATATTTGGACTCTGGGTTTAGACAGAGTTTAGCTGTCTGGCTCCCAGCCAGCATGTTCACTGTCTTTGGAACCTGGCCACATGTGTCTGGACCGTGGCTGACCCAGTCACGGCCAACGCTGCGACATATAGGACCGTCTATTATTGATTCTGAATATAATGCTTAGCGTACATCGCCCAAAAAGTTCTGCATAGCTTTTCTGCTTTCAGCGTCAGTCGCACAAAATGATTAAATCCTGATGTTCTCAGCCGACTAATCAATAGAAATGCAAATCAACCACACCATACCAGAGGTGATTATGAAAAACCAAGCGTGCCAAATCAATACTCGTGTCCTTGTGGAGAACGTTCTCCCCCAAGTTGAATGAGCGCGTGTGCTTGACGTCGCGTGATCAATTAAGACGCACAGGTGTTTTTCCCAGCTGTTCCATCCGGCTCTGTACTGTGGCGCACTTGGATGTGACACGTCGTTCTCACGCTGAGTCTCTGGGCTTCCCATCATTCTCGTCGGCCGAGCGACCGTCCAGTAAAGTCCGTCCTCGACTCCTCTGTGTTCTTTTTGTCGTGGAATCGTACTCCAGCCGTTAGATAGCAAGTCAGACGCATCATGGAGGACACGAGAACGTACAAGAGTCGTACTACGAAAGGCCCCATGCTTAAGCTAAGCAATGTTGATGGAGACAAGGAAGCAGATGGTGAAGTATAATGGGCGCTGAACGCACCAAACCAGCGGAAGTGCTAGCACGCACACCTCTAGAGGTTTCTGTGACCGTACACGCGTTTGCTTACTTGGGTCATTGTCTAAAGCTCTGCACCTCCTATTTCTATAGCCTCTGTCACCTTATTCATGGGAGGAAGGAAAAGTGAAAGAAGAGAACGTGCTGTTGCTGCTGAATCTCTCATGGGCGTAGAAGACGTTAGGTAGATTAAAGATCACGGTCTGCCCCAAACCGGTGTCGGTGTATACAAACGGTGTTTTTATTACGCCGCTTGGGCAAACAGACCTGGCGTGACGCATCTCCGGGTCAAAGAGAGACGAAGAACACAGGAGAGACCGGAGGGCTTTACTTAAAAAAACGAATTTCCATGTCAACGTGTCAAATAGGAGGAATGTAAATCAGTGCTCCAGATCTAAGTCTTTAGATGCTGCACAAAAGCTTTCTTCACGGAGCATGTGCTGGGAGCGCCGTGCTTTTCCATTGGTACTCCTGTGTCTCCTGTCAGTCAAATCTATCCCACAGGGGGACGAGTCCACAAAGCTCGAAGACGACAGCAGGTGTAATAGCAAAAAAACATGTCATATTTATTTCATGCTCGGAGGATTCGTTTTTTTCAACCATTTATAGTAGACTCACACGGCATTACAAAACTCCAAATGCAACTGTCATCCAATGTCAACTAATTTGTTTGCGGAGTACGGAGCCGTACTAATGACCTGCGTCGCTGAACGACAGCTATGCTTGAAATTGTGATCTATTGAAAAACAAACATCCACCCACTGCCGTTTTCTGTGCATATGCATAAAGGATATATATTAGCTTCACACATTGACACAGATACACAAGGCACCAACACCACGACACGTTGTATATCTGAGTTAGACAAGAAATTTAGACATTTTGAAGATTAATCTGTTGTTTTTCCTTCTCAAAGCAGAGAAAGTGTCTGTATTGCCACATGTTCCATTTTTATCTCAAAGCTAACAAACCCTCTGGGCCAGATGATGATCTGCTAAGATCCCAAATGCAGGGTACTAATTTGCGTGTGCGTTCTAAAAGTTTACTCGTGTGGTGATTTACTAAGAATGATTGCGTAAATGACAACAGGCGCAAACGTGGTGGAGACAGCGGTATTTAAATGAGGGTTTTGCGTGTTTAATGGTTTGCACCACGGAGAGTTTGGACGGGCAACAGAGCGGCGAGCGCAACATGAAATTTGAGCCTTTAGAATTAGACGGTTAAAATAGGCTACAGTAAATGTTAGAGCTGTAATAGATTGTTTTGTGACTGCAGTAATGTGTTTTTCATAATGATTTTGCGAGGCTTCACACAATTATAAATGATTGAGACTGAGTATTTCGCTGGGTAATAATATGTTTAGAATTTATAAAGTGATTTCATTCATCTTTTTTCAATAAATGTTGATTTCTTTACACATGCGAGGCGTTTGCACGTTCCCATGAAACGTAATAAATAAAGACGCAGTCTCCGTCAACTAAATTGCTTTGAGGTTTGATAGACCACAGTGCGTGTGCTGCATTAATCTATTTACATTTTGTCTTCCCAATATTGTCCAAAATAGCGCGTAAACGCCCCGTCTTGCATTTTTATTGAGGCATTTCAGGCTCTAAATTATTGGTCAACAGGCAATAGGCTGTAAATTGTGCCGGGCAGGAGATTGTGGTATCAAAAGGGGAACCGTTTGAAACTCTTAAAAATGTATTAAGCGACCATAAAAAATGCATGTGCTGTTCGAAAATGCTTCTAATGCCTTCATGCGACAAACAGGCTCATTATGCACTTATTGCTTCAAGGCTGGAGACAACTTGACCCGATAAACATACAGCATAATGATTGATCTGAGGGGAAGCCAACACTTACCTCACCCAAATATACCTGGCCAACCTCAGAGCATTTATTAAACTATTGTAGGCCTGTACTTACATTTCTGAAAAATGATATCCTGCAGGCGATAGATATAAAAATTCCCGCTATTGAGGCTCCTTCGTGGTACAACAGGCATCGAGGCGACGATTACAGGAATTTCACCCGCTAGTTGCCTGATTGTATATTTGCTTTTTTCACAATAAAGCGATCCGGCAGTATTGATGCTGCAGGCAACATGAGGAATGAGAGAAAAAGATGCATATCCTATTTCCATTCCGTATTTCTGGGCAAAGTGCAAGACCTTTGACAATAGTAGAAGTAGTAGAGCTAGAAATAATAGTAGTAGTAGAGCTAGAAATAGTGGTAGTAGTATTGCAGGCAGGTACTGATGACATACTGTGAAAACTAAATAGCATAATATTACCGCATGTGCAAAACGTCCATTGAAAAGCCCAGTAGAATATCATACTCCTGACAAAATCAAAGACAATCAAGACCATGGAACAAATCAGCCCAATATTGGCGAGTGCTTCACCCAGCGCCTTCAGAAGTGCAATATACTTTAGTTAGTATTGTTAGCTTGTGTGTGTGTGTGTGTGTGTGTGTGTGTGTGTGTGTGTGTATTTTGAGGAGTGCTCACAGTCAGTGTGTCACAGACATACTGAGATAGCACCAACATCTT
>OMOT01073016.1:3499-19139 GCA_900312575.1 Acanthochaenus luetkenii | reverse complement strand
GGAAACTTAATACTTGGGGTTTTGGTGAATTTATTGGCATGAAAATAGTTGTATATTGGCACAAAATATCAGCTATCAGCAACTTCAATACAAAAATATCAGTATCAGCCTTCAAAAACCTTTGAAATATCAGTTGGACCCTACTCCAGACAAACAATAACCAAATGCATCACTCAATCAAATCCATCAATCAGCTTATAATAAACAATAATAATAGTAATAATAATAATAGTAATAATAATAAGACAATGATACAATCAATATCACATGTGCAGGGGCACTACAAACATGAAGCATAGCTGCAAAGATAAGCAGGGAAACATTATACACGAGTGACCAGTGTGTCAGTGTCGATGGTTTACTGATCAAATGATTGCAGAAAGTAGACGCTCCAATATGAAACTCCCCTGATGTAGAGAAGCTGTTACACTTCTTAGTGTGTTTGGCTGTTCTGAGCTCTTCTGTAGCTAAATCTATGTGATTTCAAAGCAGCTTTTAATGGGACTTCAGGCATACTTTCGGTATGACATGCCGAACCCGCTTTAGGGGTATTTTCACACATAGTTGGATTAGAGCAATTATTGTAAAAAAATGTTTGTTAGTTAGTGATCAGACCAAGACCTTCTTGAGAAAAGGTTTCTTGCTACTTTTCCAAACCAAACCCGGAGCTTCGCTTGAAGGGAGAAGGTGATCTGATCCCAACTAAAGGGAGCAGGTGCGTTATGGCTAAACATGCTGTGAATTATGGATTAAGGATTAGTTTTACCCCAACGGAAATTCCTTTCCCACACCAAATATCTGACTAATGATGGAAATGACTGTTGCCACATGGCTTTGGTTGATAAATGATGGTTAGCTCAAAATGTTGTTACGTAAAATGTAACCAAACTAATGTGTAAATGCAACAAAGGAACAACACGTCCCCTAGTTTGGACCAACACACAGAACTTGAATAGATAGAACGGTCATTCCCATTCAAATCAACGTTCCTGGACGGTCGGCGCGTCTGCCATTTTTCTGTGTACCGTTGGCTCTCAGTTGGGCTAGCTTCCGTATAAACTGACTTACAGCAAACAAGTCGTAGATGAGCGGTTTTACAGCAAGGACCAAAGGACCTTCTCCGTTGCCTTGCTGCCATGGATTGCTAATATGCTAATGTTGACTAGAAGAGCTGGCGAGAGAAGTACAAACTTTTATAATGCTACGTTAACCTTGTTGCTAACGTCAACTTTGTTAAGCACTAAGACTGTGCAACAGACACATCTGCACAGTTCTCAAGCAAGTGTGACATACTTTACAGCCTTAATGCCCAGACACAGCAACTAACCCTTAAAATTCACCATTGTATGCTGCACTAGACAAATTACTATGATATATGATAATTATAGTAATTATAATAATTGCAGTTGAAACAGTGGAAAGACTATTCTGTCCATTCAAGTTCCGTGGACCAAAGTATACACCAAAGTTAAGTCACTTCCTATGAAAAGAGGTGATACTATCCAACGATTAAGTTGGTAAATGGAGCTCAGATTTTCTGTATGGTACAGTATCCAAGAGGTATATTACTCATATGTTTACCACAAGAGATCATCTGCTCATTTCATTGATTGGTTTTATGGGCAGGGTCAGCCATAATGTGAAACAATAAATCAGTGTACATCCACTGATGCTGCCTTCTGTTTGAGAGAGAGCAGGGAGAGATGTGAGACCCTTGTGGCAGCAGGCCAGTCCATATTATTGAAGCATTCCTCTGTTAGAGTGTCCCCGTCTGTGCAACTCAGAGCCCCACAATGCATTGCTCTCCCAGGGGCCTCGTTGTCCCGGAACAGAGCCGAGTCGATCGAGAGAGAGAGGCCTTGCTCATGAATATGGAGCCTTTCATTGGTGACCTCAAATGAATCCATTATCACCAGTGAGATGGAGGCATAGTTTACATTTTCTGACCTCAGGGTGGGACCACAAAGAATTATTGCTGAAGCAGACTGCTGTCAATTCAGTCCCAGACACAAACCCATGTGTGAATAGCCACATCAATTAATAATCTTCTTTCAGTTTGAACATTTTGGTCCTAGAGAGCTCTGGGTGGACATTCTGGTTAAATTGCTAACCCCGAGGCTTATGGTAAACAGAGATCTAAGGTCAATGACATAAAGAAGACGTTCAAACAACACTTTAGAGCATCCACCCAGTTCACTCAGACACAAGCTAACAAGCTAATGGTATTCACTGCCTGGAAAAAGCCATCCAGCTACAGTAGCTTCACTGTGTGAGTTATGACAAAAACAAACAATGCTAAAAGGAGCTTTTGTCGTTTGCTTTTCTGCGATATAGTCACTTTTAATTAAAGTGCAATCACACTTTTGTAGTAGTAGTCAAACAGGAATTTCAGACAAATACTCATGGGTATGTTATGTGGTTAATAAAGAAAATAGGTAGTATACAGCTATATGGCAATGAAAATAGCACAAACACAAAAAGTTTATAAATACAATTCTAAATAAGTGATTTAAATAGTAATAAACACTGAATGGAAACAAATGACAAATGTGTACAGAAGAGATAAAAGGGAGTTTCTCACCTGAAAACAAACAAACAAAACAAATAAATAAAGATAAATCCTTTCTTAAACTTGGCTTAAAAAGAATGTGATTGATTCAGATATTGCTATAAATGGGTACAGCTTATACAGAATCGATAGAGGAGAAGGTGGTGTAGCCATCTATGTAAAAGCCAGGTACACTGTTGCTCTGTGCAAATCTGTCTCAGTTCCCAAATATCTTAAGATCTGAAGATGGATCTGGGTCATAAACATTCAATAACAGTCGTGGGGATTTAAGTGCCCCTCTCGGCTGCTTCTGATTCTTTGCATTTGTTGGCTGAGTTTTCTCCTTTTGCCAATTTAGAATTCTTAATCCTTGTTTTTTTTGACTGGTAATTGTTACACGTAATTGTCTAAAGTATATCTGTGGTCATTTTAATTTAACACAGCTAAACTCTTAGCCAACTAGACCAAACCTTAAATATCAGTCAAAATCTACCCTCCTTGATCTCATTTTGACTAATAGGCCATATAGATATACTGCCAATGGTGTATTTGATCTTGGCATCAGTGACCATGTTGCCTACATCAGAGACGAGAGGCTGGATAAATTTACACCACAAATTTGAGTCAGGAGAAATGTTAGAATTTTTTATGATGAAGGTTTTTTACATGATCATTATCTTGGTGATCTATCTTAAATTCTTAACATATCTGAAGTTTAGCTTGTGCTTGACTTCATATCAATTCCTTTAATTGTCTGGTTGATAAACATGCTACATTTCATAAAATGTGTGTAAAGGACAGGTCTAATCCATGGTTTACTCAAGAGTTATATGCATTGTTTCTGTCAAGGAACAAAGCATGGGCCCTGGCTAGATGTTGAGGGGACCCCTACCACTCGCTGGCTTTTAGACAACTTCGAAACAAATGCACTTCCTTAGTGAGGAGAGCCATATCAGACTTGTTTAAATTTACACAAACCGAAACAATTTTTTTTGTGGAAGATTATAAACTACCTTGCCCATCCATCTGATTTCTGACCATTGTGTTTTAACTGATGAAAATGAAATAAGGACAGCCTTTAATAAGCATTTTGCCGCAACAGGTCACCTTTTTGATAATCTGTGTATGAGAGCTGCTACCTCTGTGGATGCTCAGGGGCTTTCTCCCACGACGATGGAGAGCTCTTTGTCTGTCATAGGTGACTCCCCTCACTCAGTCCTTTTATTTTATCTGGTATAGTACTCCTAGGGCCGGATCTAAAGGTTTGCGTGTGTAAAAATGTGTGCAAACTCATAGCATGCACAACTTAATGTACAAACTGATCTACGAACAGTGTGCACTGAGGACTGCGTCTTTCAAATGTGAAAAATAACACGCCTTATCCAGTTAGTAATTTTGCCTCAATTAATATGCTAAATGGTTGCCCATCCAAACTCTCCCACCATTAAACATGCAAAACACTCATTTAAATACTGCTGTCTCCACCACGTTTGCGCCTGTTGTAATTTACGCGATCATTCTTAGTAAATCACCCACAAAACGTCCATCAACCACATGCGCAAACTTTTAGGATCCACACGCAAATTAGTACCCTTTATTTGGGATCTTAGTAGATCCGGCCCCGAGTCTGGAAAATAACATGTTTTACTTCTGCATAAAGATGATCCTGGGAGATGTACAATCCAAGTTTCTACATATAACAAAGGGTGTGTCCCAAGGCTCGATACTGGGCCCTGTACTGTTTACCTTATACATAAATTATACTGCAAAATCTTTGATGGACTGTAATGTCTACCTTTATGCAGATGACACTATTCTTTATTGTTTTTCACATACAAGCTGCCATACTTCATCTGCAACATGCGTTTGATGCTCTGCAAAAATCACTAATTATTGTTATTTCTAGAGCAAGAAATGCTGATTATAATGATCTTCAGCTCTGCACCTTAACTGGCACATGTATTGAAAGAGTTCCCCATTATAAATACCGTAGACATTGTATTTTAAAACACATTGATATTTGTATTTTAAAATTACAGATACAACTTGGCTTCTTGTATCAGAACAGATCCTGTTTTCCATGGTCTGCTAGAAAGAGGCTAATATAGGTGTTTTTCCTTTCTGTCTTGGATTATGGGGACATAATCTACAGAAATGCATCTGCCACCATGCTTAAGACATTAGATGCAGTTTATCACTCAGCTCTAAGATTTATAACAGGTGATAATTACAGTACCCACCATTGCATTCTCTATGAAAAAGTTAGTTGGCCCTCCCTTTGTATCAGGAGAGACCAGCATTGGTATATGTTTATTTACAAAGCCCTCCTTGTGAGATTACCACCTTAATACAAAGTGGAATATCGGAGCGTACCATATGCACAACCAGGACAGACTAATGCTCGATGTTCCACGTGTCTCCACAGACCTCAGAAAGACTGCTTTTAAATGTTGTGCTCCGTAGAAATCGAATAAAACAGTGCTTACTGAAATTTGATTAACTTGTTCCCTTTGGACATTTTTAGTGAAGGACAGATTACCTTTAATTGCACCTGCTTCAATTGATGCACTCTTGATATCTTTAATTTGTTCCCTTGGGAGGATGACTGATCAATGTGAATCTGTGCGATTCTCTTTTAGAATCGTCTTTGATTGATTGATTGATTGACTTTATTCATGGTTATGGGGAAACAAAGAAAGATCCATGGGATGACATAAGTGTAAACACTTATTTCCAACATGGTCCCTGATGTCATAGAAACAGTACAGACAGTAACACATAACAAATAATAATCTAAAAACCTGTAGCAAAACCCCCAAGAACAATATTGGAAAAATCTAAACATTATTTTTTCTTTTCTTTTTTCCTTGTTGTTTGTGACTCTATTTATTTGTAATCTCGGCACCATTGAAACAGAGGGTTCCAACCCCCAGTGTGTCTTCCGAGAACTAATGAAAAGTGAATGAATTAATGCAAATGGTAACAGGATCCAAATGACAACACAGCAAAGAATGGTGGAAGACAGTTGAACAAAAAGATGCATAACATGGCAGGGGAAATATATTACATTGAAAAAGCCCTAATAGATAAGATGAAGGCATAGGGGAAGTGAGAGTGTGGTAGTGAGTAGGAGGGTGTGTTTATGTGAGTGTGAAAGTGTGTTAGCACGTACAACAACAAAAATAAGTCAGAATACTTTATTTGAATTGGTGCTCATAAGACGTTACAAGGCATCACAAGCACATTATAAGCACATTGTGACTGCATGATAATCATTATCAGAGCAGGATATAATAAACACAATGCGCAAAAATTAAAGTGGTTGAATATAATTTTCAGATGTTTGTCTGATGATCATGTTGTAAGAAAAGTTTATCTTTGTTTCTAATGAGATTATAATCAGCTTCAAGTAGATTAAGTGTTGTTAAAGTAAAAAATACATCACATTTCACATCATATGTGAAATATAGACCAAATATATGCATGACTAACATGTGTAAATTAAATTTAACAACCAGTGACCTTTCATGCGACTCATACCTGCTAGAAACTGAAGATAACAATAATAATAATAAAAACAATAATAGTGATAATAATAAAACATATGCATGCATACTTGTGTTGGATGTGATCAGAATGTCTCATTCAAATCAATTCAAGTTAAGGGCTTCCCATAGACAACCAGTGTAGTATTGATCAATTCTACAATACATATGTAATCATCAAAACTGCATCATATCCATCATATCAGAGGCGAATGACACTGACTGGACCAGATCTGATTTAAAAGACAGTATCAGACCAATATATCGGTCTAACTATCCCTGTGTCCCTCTCCCGTCCTCAGATACAGCTGGAAGACCACCGAGTGGACTGAGTGCAGGGTGGACATGCTGCTGAGCCAACAGGACCGTCGGCGTGGAAACCAGACAGGGTTGTGTGGAGGCGGGATTCAGAGCCGGGAGGTCTACTGTGTCCAGACGAGTGCTGTTATACCATCAAACCTCAGCTCACTCAGGAGCAAAGAAGGTGACCTTTCCAGCATGCATCACCTCCGTCTACTCCAGTGTTCTCTTGTATTGCTGCACTAAATCCATTCACCACGTGTGTGTTACTTCTCGTTCAATTCGTTCAAGTTCAGTTCATTTCAATTCAGCACACTTTAATAGGCATGAATACGGTGGCTCAGTTAGCTGAGGTGGATACCATGTAACTGTCCTGGGTTCCAATCCAGCCACGGATGTTTGTCACCGTTGACTATCCAATAAGCCCTAATTATGTTGAAACCCATTGTCCTGTTTGTTGAGCTTCCATTGCTAACACTCTAGCCAATACCTCCATGCCAAAGCATAGAGCTTTCTGTTTTGTTTCCACATACATTCATACCCCTCAGACAGTAATTCATAAATGATTGATGATGACTGTTTAGCTTGTACACTACTTAACTAAGCTGGGGAATTTGTTCAAAGGTGCTACATATATCATGTTAACATCAGTTAATCATTACCACATTCATTTTGATAGTATCATTACCGTAAACAAATGATTAACAGCCTCAACTGGTCTCAACATTGCATTTTACATTGTGTGCCACCAGGAAATCTAGTGCATTGCAAAGGGAGATTGCTTTACAGCACAAACCAGTAACCGTTTTTAATGTGCAATTAATCCACAACTGTATTCCAGTTCCACTATAATTGCGTAGTTTCACCTTCACATTGGCTTACCTGGTCAGAATGCATATTGGCTGTTATCAAAGCTGTTATCGACTCAAGTGACAAACAAACAACACCAGGGAAGGGGAGACAAGTAGCAACATTCTCTTTGCAACAGGAAGCAATAGGGTTTGTGGGGAAAATGGAACACAATATGCTACACGTACAGCACCTGTTCTGACAGTCTTGTCAAAGCAGCTCCATAACATTTCTGTGAAAGACAAGTAAAGTTATTTGTAAGCTTTTGAATCATCTGCTCAGCTTTGAATTTCCCACACACACCAAAGTCATGCCATCTGTTCCAGCTCGGCAGATAGTCACTGATATCCTTTTGCATCACCAAGCATGTATGAACCAGAGAGGGAATTAAAGTGGTTTTACCCCATATTAAATCTGGAGCTGAGCTATATGAATATGCTAATGTACGTGCGAGAACCACACAGTGAGGGTAGGAGATGAAATATGAGCTTTCGCCTAAATTGGTGCCATTACTCAGTGCATGTAGCTGGAAGTGGCCTGGTAGCAAGCCCATGCTTATCCAGCGCTGACACGTTAAGTTCCAGTCCATCTGGTCAGGGAGGTTGAACTGGCCACTGCTTCTAGAAATTATTCAAATCAATTGCTCGCAACCAGCCCGACCCTTTCATCTTTCAGTGTCAAGATTTCACATTGCCAAAGTGATACAGCAGCAATTCTCACACTCTCCATCGTGTTCCTATATTGTCAGTATGAGACAGGAAATTGTGACTGTACTCCAGCCAAGCTGCCCTGTCTGCATGTTAACACAGTAATTGCTGTGACGGCTGTTTCTGGGTGGAAGGGATAATGACGGTAATGACAGGTGAAGAGTGACAGGATTTGTCCATAAGGTGTCACCTACAAAGGATGCTGGCGGAGTTGGAGGAAGAGAGAAAAGTGAGAAGAAAGGAACGAGTGGAATCGAAGAGAGAATGATAAATGAGGAGGGAAACACTGCCAACCCAGCTGCAGCGACACATCCTCCTATACTTCTTTTCACCCTGCTCCTGTCCTCTCTCTCAGACAGGTTTTGTGCTATTGTGTCATATATAATTTTAGCTACCTCCTAACTTGGCCACTGCATTCTGTAAATGGGAGCCTTTATCCATCTCCCATATTCATTTGCTTTGCACACTTTCTCAATACCTTGTCTCATCTGTTTCTATGCACACCTTCCTTCAGAATAATCCTAGCAGGCTTCCAGGTGGCCATATTGGAGGTCCACAGCGCTAGGGCAACAGAACAGCTGATTGCATTTCTAAATGTACAACTGGGCCATCACAACAAATGTGAATAGACATGGTTCATTTCTGTGCTGTTTCTGACTGGAACTGATCATTTTGCCACTGACACATCTGTGTTTAGATACTGCCTGCTTCAGCTAGCTAACCTTAGCTAAAATCACTGTCACTGGTGTAAACACATTTGCACTCATTGAAGTATCTAGGGGAAAACATTAGCATTAGTTGTGGCTAGTAGTCTCAAATTAACATCAGCTGCTTTGCTAAAATAGCATGCTGGCTAGTTAACTAATAGTTTGTTCAGGTTAACTGAACTAACTCTTCTCAAGCTGTGTCTCAAGTGTTTTGGAGTAGTTTACTACTTTTGCAAAACAAATCTATCTTCACTTTTACTTATAATACTGAATTGACCTACTCACACCACAATAATATTTTTCAGGTATCTCTTTTTTTTCTAGCTGGGTTGTTAGATATTTAGACATTATCTGCACACAGACAATTCTTCACTGGACCCCCATTATGGAGCCATACGTGGTTGATAGGAGATTTGTGACACAACTGCAAAGCCTCCATAGGACTCAAAACTTCAAAACAGTGTTATTTGGGTGATCTTATTGAATGATTGCTCTTATTAAGGTCACAGTCGCTGTGCTATTTCCAAGTCTTGGTGTCAGTGCTTCGGTGATTTCATTGTGGTGAGCCAAGGCTGTGTGGAGGGAATCTGTAGTCTGATTAAGTTGATGTAATCTTATCCTCTGCTTTCAAGGACGATCAGCAAATCCCCATGTGACTGAGATCCGGTCATATCGTTGAACTCACCGAGGTCTCTTGACAAGCATTACGCCCAGTCCGATTAGTGCAAGCTACCCATACGTCTGCCTGTTTTACTTACTGTTGGAAAGATTTATTTAGATCTGAAATTACGTCACACTATTTCAGGGACTACCGCTGGCTTTACCAGTGTGCATTATGACTGCCAAAACAATGTTGAAACATATGTATTTTGATTATCATAAACAGTTTGCCCTATTGCCCCCAGCACAACATTATAGACAGTTTCTAATTTCTCAAGGGAATTGTGTGTGTGTGTGTGTGTGTGTGTTCATGCGTGTATGGAGGGGATCACTGTATTCAATTGTATTAATATTAGTCGTATCAGCTCTTTTTCCTCTACCTGTGGTTACAATCAATGTGGAACCCTATCGAGGAGCAAACCATGACATGCTGTAAAACAGCTGCGCTACTACGATGCCATGAATCCTCAGCTCAGCAGGAAGTGGGAGTAGAGTTATTGATGGCGGTTGGTAGGCGTCTGCGAGGGTGGCGGCCGCTGCTCTGGGGTTCCTAATTTGACGTCTGGAAGCACAGTGCAGGGAAGTCTAGACCATCTGGCAGTAGAGACACCTGAGCAAGGTCAGTCTGCAAGGAGACGTCCATTAATCAGCCTTTGTTATGGCCATGGAGAGCTGCTTCAGACTGGACGAGGAGGGAGGAGAACAAAGAGGCAATTGTCTGCCAAATATTGACAATTATTTTGATAAGAAGTGGGTTGGCCGACTGTTCAATACCGCCCAGTGGTAAGATACAGCTTGTATCAGGGATTCGAACAATATGGCGTTTTGAAGGTCGATACTGATATTTTGTGCCGATATCATTATCATTAAATTGGACCATTTTCATAGAGGTCTGCAACGCGGCCCGAGCCCAACGGGGCTGATTAGGGCCGGGTTTCAGGCTGATTTTCACAGTTAGGGCTCAGGCCATAAACTAAATAGGCCTATTAATAGAAACTACTATGTTTTCAATCAAATCAATACAAATCTTATTAAAAAACAAAGTTCACTTTACCAAACGTTTTACAATACAGCCTGTAAATCTCACACAAGTCACACTAGTCGCACTCGTGGCTGCACAGATAGAACTTCAGCTCAGCAGGGAGAACGATAGATGAGAGGAGGACTGCGCTGAAACCTTCGTCAGTGGATACAATACTTTTTCTCCACAATGCAATGGCCTAATGGACAAGTAAGGACAGACTGTTCTTGCGATGTTCTGCAACAGTTTTTGGGTGAAGCTTAATTGGGATGATTGCTTTATTATTTATGTTCATCACACAGAGCGGTAAGACCACCTCTTTTTATTAAGCACTTCACATTTGTTAATAAAAACTGTTTTATAGCCTATTTGAACTTGTCCATTCCAGTCTTTGCGGCCAATCAGCTTGTCAAAAAGCTCATCAAACTTTTTTCTCTATCAATAGCTTGAACTGACAGTAATATAATGCTGGTCCACGCTTTGGATGTGTTTTGTGGTGTTGATTTCGTATTTGAATTGGTTCAAACACATTGTTAGGCGTTTATGTTGTTGGGAAAACCCCATCCCCCTCTTTTTCCGACAATTGGCTCGGGCTGGGCTCGGGCCTGAATGTCAATAGTCTGGACCGGGCGAGTGCTTACATTTTAAGCCCGTGCAAACCTCTACATTTAAATGCCTAAAATGTTTTTTCCAGCTATTCAGATGTTTAACCCAGATAATTTTCTTGCCAGTGTGGAAAAGCCCCGGAAACAGCATTTACACTTAACACCATGGTGCACTAAAACTCTCCAATGAAACTGCTACTACTTCTGCGACTAATCTATAGATCCATAATTTTTGGGGGGCTCATTAGAATCAGTCAAGGGCTTCCCATAGACAACCAGTTGATCCATTCTACAATAAATACGGAATCAAACTGCATTATATCCATCATATCAGAGGTGGAGCACACTGACTGGACCAGATCAGATTTTTAACAAAAGGCCAATAGTGGCTCCATATATGAGTCTAACTGTAGTTTGGACTGCGATCCACTTGACTGCAGCTATTCAGCTACTGTAGAGAAACAACCAAACTATGCAAAATAATTAGAATATAATTTCACGCAGATTTGGATGAAATAGCACCTAATCACCTAACACCATTTGACATGCCACATTCTCTTGCGTTACATGGCACCCAAAGGCATGCCACATACACACACACTTAAGCGACACTATTAAAGGACACACCTTTGGCCAAGTGGAAGTAATTTGCATTCGAATGAGGCTGGATCCTGTTGTGACGCAGTGGGAATGATTCATCAGCCCGATGACCTTGCAGAGAGTCACCTACATCTTTCAGGGGGAATGTGAGAGTCTGAAGACAGGAATATGTATGAATTCTGAGAGAGCAGTTTTGGGCTTTTTCTTTTGTAAAATGTTCATGTCTATCATTCTGTAAAAAACATACTGTACACAAGAAAACCTTATTAGGTGAAAAAATGGAAGAACCCTTGGGTGGGCCAAGTCAAAGAGGAATCCCCCACCAAGACGGCTGAGCGGGGAATACATTACATTACTTTACATTACATTACGGCATTTAGCACACTTTTATCCAAAGCGACTTACATATCATCACATCGTTGGCGGAGGCAGCCATGCAAGGAGCCAACCTGCTCAACGGGAGCAATTTGGGGATAGGTGTCTTGCTCAAGGACACTACGGCAGATTTTTTTCCCCCGGGAGGAGCTGGACTCGAACCTTCAACCTTGCCGTTGCGGGGCAGGAACTCGTGCAATAGATGCCGAGACAAACAGTGGAGTGGACAATAATAGGACAGGAGCTAATGGCCATTTTTTTTACGTGTGTGTCTCCACAGCGTTGCGACCAGTGGACAGTGATCAGTGTCTGGGCGTCCCCCCTAACACCAGCCAGCTCTGCCATATTACCTGTCCTGTTGAGTGTGAGGTGTCTTCCTGGAGCGCCTGGGGACCCTGCACTTATGAGAACTGCCAGGACCAGACAGCCAAAAAAGGTAGGAGGTCACTGTGAGAATTATAATGTCACTGTATTGTACTGTATGTCTCACTGTTCTGCAGGGATCTCAAACCTGATGTATGATGTACAGCTAAGGTTTTTGAGGGTTCCCATCCTGTCAAGTTCCTCCATCCCAGCCCATAACAAACACAGTGATTCAGTCTCGGAAGCTACCTACCGGATCTTCTTTATTTCTATTTCCCCAAAATGCTGGACCAGGTTTTGTTATTTTATACATTGGCAGAATCCTTTTTGTTCTCGTTCGTTTGTTCGCTATAAGTGTGACTTTGTGACTTTGAGACCTGTTTCTCCGTGCCATGCAAGTCAATGGGGAGAGAAATAAACCCTATTTTGGATGATCAAGTTTGACACTGATTCCAGGTCAAAACAAGGCGACATATTTCACCAAATGTGTTCCGCAAGGAAATTCCAGTTCAATGGCACCTCCGGAGGGAGTAAACGTACAGATTGGAATAGTTAAAAGAAGGAGGATTGGAATAGGCAGAGCATCAGTCTGGATCCTGACAGTGGACTGCAGCAGAATCTAAGAGCTGAAACAATGACGACGGCGTCAAATAGTCCACCACGTCTTGAACTGGATCCCAGTCCCCCTAAACTGGTGGACAAACTGGTGCCAGAGCTAAATATGGAACAATTTGACTTCCAGAGCCGATAAAGACGAACACCCAACCAACATCAAAACCCCAGTGGAGTTTTTGTAAAGCTGTCCAAGTCAACGTGGTAACACAACTGAAATAAAGCACAGTGGTTGTTCTGTTACATTGCTTGAAGGATTTTCTTGTTTGCTGTGTTATCATAGAAATATCTAATATTTAGATATTAAACATAGTATCGGTATCAAAGTCAAAATCCTAACATCGTGACAACACTGTAGGATGGTATAGGATTGGTGAGGGTGGAGGTGCCAGTGCATTGCCATTGCCTCCCCCTATTTGTCGGGCGTCATGACAGGTTGTGCTATAGTCCATCAGTGGGCTTGACATGCTCACTGCCTCAGCCCTTAATTATCCCTGGGACAGCAGCGTCCGCCATGACTAATGCATATTGACTCTCCCTTAATGAAGCACCTCAAATGAAAGAGATGGCTGGAAATTCTCCTCCATGCATCTTAATGATGGATCCGCTCCCACTCGCTCGTTTGCTCACTCCGCCACAATTTCTCCACTTGCCAACTTATACTGTAGGTCATGCAACGCAAAGGCACACACACACACATCCTCAAGTGTGTGTACCCTCGCTCTCATTATCCAGAGCGATGTGGACTCAAATGGGTCCTTTTGGCTGTAAATGTTTCTCATCCTACTGACACCGAAAAAGGGAATCAGATGGCTGTGACTGCGGTGCATTAGTTCACTGAATGTTTGCTATGGTTTGTACTGGCTGTCCAGACCAGAGGAATGCTCACTTCCCTGGTATCCGACAACACGTGGTGTCTTCCAGTAACGATAAACAAGGGGTATACTGTATGTCGGTTAATTTTAGTTTCTCCACTGCGTCACCTTGCCTTGTGATTCATTACACGGCCTTGCTTTCCTGAGGTGGTATCATGTACAGCCGGAGGGGTCATTACAAAGGAGTGTTTCCATGCTTGTTCCTCCGTTCAAAATGTGGCCTCTAGCTCTCACAGGGCCTTCGCTGCCTTGCTATCTTGCAGCAGTGAGTGATCCCTGATTGAATTGAATTCCCTGCACCCCTAGTCTCATCCTCCTTCCTTCCAGTCCTGCTAGCACCCCAGGGCTCTGCCGCCTTATCGGAAGGAGCAGTCGTTTTGGATTAGAAGGTGGATGACCTTGGCTGGGTAGCGGAGTTAACATCCTCCTTCCCAGGTCCTGGGTCCTGAGTCACTTTGGATAAAAGCCAATATAACAGGGAAAGACTAATAATATGAATTATATGAAGCTGTTCTTGTAATTTCTGTCAACTTCGGGCTTAATGAGCTGTCATGTTAAATGCAATATTATGGTTATCATCAAAGGCACACTGTGACCACGGAGGGAAGTTAATGTCCTTAGAGTTGCACATTAGATTCCTTCAAATCAAATCCAGTTTTTGCTCAGCAGATCACAGAGGGGTAACTGCGGATGATGAATGTGGGGGAGGTTTGCGTTCATTTACTTCATTAGGTTCCTGTTGTTCCCCGACAGGGTTCAAACTGAGGAAGAGGAAGATCATCAATGAGCCGACGGGCGGGACGGGGAACTGCCCCCACCTCGTGGAGGCAATACCATGTGAAGACCCCAGCTGCTACGACTGGCTGCTGGTTAAACTGGAGGAGTGCGTCCCCGATAATGAGAGAGAGTGTGGACCAGGAACCCAGATCCCTCAAGTGCAGTGCGTCAACAGTGATGGTGAGTAGAGAGATGAAACATCTTCATGAATACGGCTTTTTAGGTCTGGGAATAATCGGTAATTCTCATTTGAGCTCTGACTGAGTGAAGCAGACACATGATTTGAAGTCCCTCAGTTCAAATGGTAATCTGAATGTTCCTCGGTTATTTTGTCTCCATCTTTGTCGCTCAGCGCTCATTGCTGCTGTGTTTCTGCACTGCACTTCCCAGAGATCGCCTGTCAATCAGACGATGTGGCCTGTGGTCTTTCTCCTTTCTGTTGATGAAGTTTGAGCTTCTGTAGGTGGCGCTCTCTTCTTTGTCTGTTCAGACATGGTGGCTATCACTGCTCATGCTAACTACCCAGTTCTTCCAAACAAACAGGAAACGTAAAACGCATCACTCTCTGTGTGCCGACCCCGCGTGTTTATCATTATTTAGATACTTCTGCAGGTAATGTGGGCTTAGGGCGACAATATTTAGCCTAGCACAATCGTTTTAGGGTGTAACGCAAAAGTGATGTAACAAGTGGCTTAAGAAATTACTTTTCTCTGGGAGTAATATGTAAAATACTTCATTGCGTTTAAGAAAAGTAACGAGTAATGTGTGATTTATTACCTCTGTCCAGTAACGAGCCCAACTCTGTTGAATCCATGTGTTAATGACCAAATAGCCTCAGATTTCCATGGTTTGTTTAGAGGCTGTGCACAATGTGTTCTGGGTCATTTTACTTACAGGCTGCTTGGCATTGGCAAGTTGGCAAACATTGTAATTGCTGTACTTGTTGTAAGGGGATATTCCTCTATTGTTTGTGTTATTCTAAGGTTGCACAGGGCTACTGGGGCTTGTGTGTGTGTGTGTGTGTGTGTGTGTGTGCGCAGCTGGTCTCCCTTGGGGTCCAGCACAAGCGACTGGCTATAATTGTGCTGGCTGAGAG
>OMOT01072282.1:2184-13133 GCA_900312575.1 Acanthochaenus luetkenii | reverse complement strand
TCCCGCTGAGAAGGGGGATGGCTGTCCCTGGGCTCTAGCGCCCCTAGAGGAACCTGCCCACACTGCTTCTCTCTCCATTTACCCCACCTACACTCCCTCTGTCTGCCACAGGTCGTTAATGCTCGTTGGAGTGTGTCTGTCTGTTGTGTTTCCTCTTTTCTCAGACACTGGTGCAGTGTTCCTACCATGCAGTGGACATGGGTGTTGCCCTTTCCCCTACGGTCGTTACTGCTGGCCATTGTCCCATCCCTGATGCTGTTACTACGCGATCACAGCCCCTGGTTCTGTAGACACCATCGCCGACTGTGCACCCATCTGTCTGCCTCTATCGCCTTATCTGTTTCCTATGTCACTGTCATTGTCTATGCTATTGTACATTCCACTGTTTGTCCCGGCACCTATTGCACACTCAGCCGTCCTGGTGAGGGATTCCTCTTTGACCTGGCCCACCCAAGGTTTCTTCAATTCTTTCCGCTAATGAGGTTTCCTTGGAAGTTTTTCCTTGAATGCCTAGAGGGTCTAAGGCTCGAAATACTGAAATACATCCTACAAGCAGTTGTGGATGACAGATATTGGTAAGAATCAGCCCTTAATCTAGCCCAGTACAGACTACAGTTCCCTTCTAATTCCACATACCATGGTGAGCTGGACAAATGTGCATCTGGATCACAGTTCAAGAAATGCGACGGTGTATACATGTCCTAACAATGCCTGGAATTGAATGGGATCTCCGAGTCCTTGGTTTTATGTGTTCTTTTATATCATTGAAATATCTGATATCGATTGAGCAGTAAATCGGTACCTCTGAATCATTTCAGGCTCTTGAAGTTCAAGAAAATACATTCTCTGACGGAACATCCTCTCTCTAGCTTGTCTAATCTGCAGGCGACTGCTCTGCGTCTTGCATAAATAACAGTCGCCACAGTAAAAGCCAATCTGACCCAAAGAGAGGCGCAATTAAAATGACCTTTGCTTGCACTACTTTCCCTACAGGGGCACATGTTTTGTGAATTGAATGCAAAGACTAAATTCATTACCAAACCCACAAGTCATTCGTATTTGCACAATAATTAATTATAAAATGCCTATCTACGTATTTATAAGGAGCACTAGCACAGTCAGCTCGTGCTAATGCTTACTGAATCAGGGCCTTGGTGTCCAAACGTTGGCCCAATAAATGATTATCGAGGCTACGGTATGGCAACTTTCTTTCCTATAAATGTAGGTGTTTCGGTTTCTGTACAAACTGCCATTTTCATAATGACATATCCACCAATTAATAAAAGTGACTATACTTGCATAAATGACAAATAGCGCAACATGGTTATGTTTTAGTTTTTTGGACAAAACACTTTAATAGACTGGAATCACTATATTTGAGAGATAATGAATGCTGTACTGTATATGAACTCTTCATACATGTAGCATGTGAACATCAATCCGGTACATGCTAGTAACATTGTGTTCAGTCAGACTTAATTTCATGGACACTTAAGAGACTGTAACGGTCAATCTTATGTTTAAATATCAGTGTTCATTTTTTAACACCTGTGAAAGTCTGTATGAGTTGTTTTCAATTCATCATATGCATGCACAAAGGACAAGTAGGACTATGTGTCAGTGTGTGTGTGTGTGTGTGTGTATTATGCATGTGCTCAACACGTAAAAATAAGCCCAGTGTCGATGTGGTTTACATGTGCACATTTGTGTGTATGCAGTGTGTGCATACATGTAGTGTGTGTGTGTGTGTATGTGTGTGTGTGTTTTTGTACACACTACTGGAAAAAAATGCCCACCTAAAATTATCACAATTATAATCACCTGAAATTATTTCACTCAAGTGACAGATTCTTAAACTTGTTTAAATGAAAATGAAAATATTAGACTAAATGTCAATGTAAATGTTTTGTCTCGTACACACACTGCACATGAGCCCAGACACACTCACAAAGAGAGTGCCCATGCACAAACCTGCGCATGATTGCCACTGCAGACCACTTGGGAATATTTATATTTGCAAAGCCAACGAAACTCTAGCAGTTCAAGGATTACAAGATGAAATAAGATCGGTCTTGTGGGAGAGTGAGGCAGAGGGAGAGATTAGCAGCTGACAAGGTCATACTCTCTGCTTCAAACAAACAGGCTACTAACCATGCAACAGAAAGTGGGAGGAGAGGGAGAGAGAGAGAGACATAAAGAGAGATGGAGAAACGCCAGATGGAGAGAGAGAGAGAAAGAGAAACAAGAGAAAAAAAGTGAGGGTTAAACAGGGACCAAGACAGTGACTGAGACAATCTATATCAATGATCTTGCTGCTGTATCAACTACCATTTTCAGTTTCCAGTTTTATATGCAGATGATATGAGCCTTGTTCTTTCCCACAAACACTTTAAAACCCTCATCGAAGAGGCTAATCTTGGTCTCCTTGCCTTTTCAAAATGGTTCCAACTGAACAAACTATCACTAAATATTTTTACAAAAAATCATAATATTCTCAGGAAGGAAAAAATATAATACAGTAGATGAAGCTAACCTCACTATTGAGGAAAAAACAATTAATGAAGTATCCTCTTCTCGCTTTTTGGGCGTGATAATCGATGATAAATGTTGATGGAAAACGAATTTATTCAGTCGCCAAAAAAGATCAAGATCTCTGGGTATCATTAGGAAAATCTGTTAATTTCTCAATAGATCCTGCCTGCTAATATTATACTACAGTTTAGTTGATCCATCCTTATTTATTGTAATATTGTATGGGCTAGTACCTACTCTACATATCTTCATGAATTCCATATAATCCAAAAAAGGGTTGTCAGATTAGCTACAGGATCAAAGTACAGGTGTTCCATAATTAACATATTATGATTATGATATTTTTGATATCAATATCCTGCTCATCTGTCCTTCATTTACAAGGTTAAATACCAGGGCCACAATCTAACAAACCACTTCCAACAATACTTTTCCAGAAATTATAATTTGAATTCTTATTCAACTAGACAAGCAAACCATCTACATGCTCCCTATTATCACATAACTAGAAGGCAGTTCTCGATTAAATTCAGAGGTCCCACTCTAGAATGCTCACCATCAACTAGCAGAGAGTTCAGCCTCCCTCTCTATGCTCTTTGTGCCCACTATTGTTATTGTTACCTGCTATTACCTGTGTCTTTTTCTTCTTCTTTTTTCTATTGCCTTCCCCATTTCTGGCATTGTTTTGCCAATTGCTGCTGTAACACCTGAATTTCCCCTAGGGGATCAATAAAGTGCATATAATCTAATCTAATCTAATCTAATATCTTTAAAAGACCCTAAAAGTTAAACTGATCACCTGACTAGGGAATTAGTAGTGAGGCATCTGCACTACTACAGCTTATCTTTTCTCCAGCACTTTATTATAACCCTTTTTCTCATTTCCTGTGTGATTTCTTGTATTTTTATTTATTTTTAATATTCATTTTTACTACAGTGTTTTTTTGTTGTCGTCTTTTTTTGGTTCTTATGTTGCTGTTTTTATTTTATTGTCTGTTATTTGCTATTCTATATTGTTTTCTCTTGACTAAAATATTCGGACATATTCTGAGGTTTAATTATAAGCCCCCCAAGGGTTTCTGAACCTCACCAGCACAAATTATCTTTTCTCTCTTTCCTTGTGAAAGATGTATTTCTGTATTCAATTGTTTTTTTAAACTAAACTAAACCCAAACTTCTAACAAACTTTAATGATGTTTTAAGAATTATGATCACTTCAGTAATAATCTAGGCATTTGGCTGACTATTATCTGTAGTGAGCTTTCGTGCCTGCAATTGGTTTGTCAGAACAGGCATCATTTTCAAATGGCAGATATCTGAGCAACAAAACTCTTCACATTTTCTGCATATTAATGTGTATTTGTAATTTGCCAACAAGGGAGCATGAGTTAAGAGCAGCTATGATGACAGTGTTGCTGTCACAACAGAGGTTAATGAGCCAGAAAAAAACTACGCTAAGTGTGCCATGTCGTTAAACCTTGTGGTTGATATATGCACTAATTGTGGGCTGCGTGAGATTTATTGGTTTATGGCGAGAGAAGGTGGTGGGTAGAATGGTTGATTTGGGGGTACAGCTGTGTACAGTTAATTTGCACGCCTCTTAAGTTACAGATGTCACAAGTGCAAGGACAAGTCAGAGACAGCAAGGTCAGGAAGACAGGCAGATAGATGGGCTAACAGACATTGAGAGAGGGGCAGAGAATCTTTGTATGGAGGGGGTGTTAAGCTGTGTGTGTGTTGGTGTGTGTCAAAAGGGCTACGTTGTGTGTGAGCAAGTGTGCACGTGCCCCGGCCGCGTGCACGTACAGTATGTGAAATCAAGAGCGTCCATCTGTGGTGAGATGCCCGGTTGATCCTCTGCCAAAATAACCTCCTGCTGCCTAATGCCAGCACTGTTTTTGTTTTGTTTTTTTAAGAACTGTTGAGACGACTGCTCTTGTCCTTTATCTAAATATGGGTTATTGGAGAGCGTGCTGCACAAGGGGATGTCCATCAGGAGATTGTAAGAGGGTGCAAACTAAACAGGGAGTTGATTGGCTGTCTCTTGTCCGAGGAGGGCACTTGTTACCCAATCCTGATCATTTTCCGTAAAAGTGTGCTGGGATGTGAGGGTACTTATGGAGGAGGGGAAGACCACAGTGCTGTCTGAACTGCGTAGTAAGGAGACTTTCTTTTCCAGCCATCTATCGTTCCCAGTGGTGTCTGTTGTGCAGCAGAGTCGGCCGCCATGGTAAGAAACTGAAGAGGGAGAGAGAGGAGAGGGGAAACAAAGAGGAGAAAATGTAATTGGATGAAATGTTTGAGGATTTTCTTTTTCATTCAAAGCTAAATGGCAGAAGATGGAGATTATTAGTTGAAGTGAAAATGGACTTGTGCTGTACACCCACACACATTCTCACTGGGGCACATGAACACACACACACTCACCTGGCAACACTCAGCTAACAGCTGGAGTAGAATGGATTTCCATACAGGTGATGTTCAACTAATTTAATTTGGGGGCGAGCACTTTGGCTGTTATGTTGCTGTTGTGAAAGTGATGCTGGCTACAGAAAGAGAATATCATTGTCTGCTGAGTTTCTGACCGGTAACATGCTTTTAGAAACTATTTTACACTAGTTTGTTGATGACCCCAATTTATGTTACTCGTCTTTGTTGTTTGTTAACAGATTGATGTGTTTTCTGTTTGCTTTTGGATTCCATCCCTTTTTAACTAAACTTGAGAAGATGGATATTTAGATTAGATAGAGCGATACCAAAGATACAAACCGCATAGCTGAGTGAAGTGAGAAGACATACCACCTTTTCTGAGTGCCCTTACTTAGGACATTCCCCTTTAGAAAATCTCTCTCAAATCCTGTCCCACGTCACTCCTTAAAAATAGCTTTAAAGTGAGCTAGTCAATCACCGAGTTTATGAGTTCGTTTGACCTTTTGTTATTTCCAAGGGATTAATGTCATAACATGAGGCTCTGGCATCAACAGTATTATCTAGATAACATGGAAAGAATGAAAATGGAAAGTAGTTAGTGATACTGTAGGTGGATTCGCAACAATGCCAAACATAGCTTTAGGTGTAGTTGCCTTCCCGAACACAGAGGAACAGGGATGCAACGTTTAAAGGGGAATACCATTCAATTTAGGAATTCCTTTATGTCATGCATGCTATTCCTTGAGATACTACAGTCAATAATTTCTAATGTTACACTCCCTTTAAACAGTATAAAGATGCTTTGCAGAAACACTAGTGGTGGTTCTTGCTGTTTCAAAGTGATTATTGAACTAATTTCCATTCTAAAGAAAAATAAGCCAACACTGTGATCGACATGTCCCATTAAGAAAATTTACAGTAAGATCTAGTAAAGCATCATGAATAGATGAAGAACTGAGGGAGTGTATACATAAAAAAAGATTAGACGTAGACTTTCTCACTTCTTGGAGATTGTAAGGCTGCGTTCAACACATCTGGGAACTGGGGAGTTTCCCACCTCGTTGTGGGAACTGGGGAGTTTCCCACCTCGTAGTGGGAACTACAGCAGTGTATCAGAGGAGAAACGACCAAAAGAGACAACCATATATTAAGTAATAAGTAAAATTAAACCAACAATCAGAAATAGAAAAAGGCTCTGAATTGCCCTTGAAAATAATATGTTTTTGGGGAATATGTTGAAATACAGTCTTGTAAAACCTCTGGACATTGTAAACTGTAAAGTCCCTTCATGACTGCTGTCTCACTTCTTGGAGATTGTAAAGCTGCCTTCCTGGAACTGGGGGATTTCCCACCTCGTGGTGAAACTATGATGCATTTTGGATTAAAATAACTTTGAAATTGATACTTTTCAAAAGGCATCGATACCAAATGAGTAGTATGTGAGTATCAAAGTATCGATACCAGCTTCGATCTGCTCATCACAAGTGGATAGTCCTTTCCTAAGTTAGCCACATCATCGGCAGATGTTTACTGTAAAATGATGATGGAGGCTAAAAGGTCCAGATTACATACAGAGCTTGTGATAAGAGCTGATAATCCATTACATACAAAGTTCCCGTTGTAAATCAGTGGAATAATTAGCACGACTGAAAACTGTTTTAACAGGTAAACATTTTTTAACAGTTTCGTTCTGTGTCACACTCCTCCGTGTTTGTTTGTTATTCCAGTCCACATGTAGGGAACGTAAAGCAGGAATGACGTAAAAATGACATAAAATACATCCATAAAGCAGTTCCGCTTTTTTGCACCAATGTCAATAGAAACGAAACGGAAAATATCTACGATAGACATTTTTCTATCGTCCCACGATATATATCGTCATATCGAATAGCCCTAGACTGGATATGTGAGAACAGACTTGTTTTGAATGTAGCAAAAACCAAAAGTATTTTGTTCAGAACTAAAAATGTCACTAAGAATGAACCATGTCTGTCACTTAAAGGCACCGCTTTTGAACAGGTTCGAGAGGCGAAATTTCTTGGTGTTACACTAGATGGGCAGTTATCATGGGAGAAACACATTTACAATATTGTTAAGAAAATGGGCAGAGGAATATCGCATTAAAAGATGCTCCTCTTTTCTTACCCCTGCATCTAGAGTGCTGGTAACACAGGCACTAGTCCTAACCCACCTTGACTACTGTTCAGCTACAGTATCTGGTCTGGTGCCGCCAAAAAATATCTGTCTAAGCTACAAATAGCTCAAAATATAGCTGCAAGGCTTGCACTAAACTGTCCATTGGGTGTGAGGCCAAGCACAGAAAGAATGCATGCCAGTCTCTTGTGGTTAAGAGTGGAGGAGAGGTTGCATGCAATCTAATGGGTCTTTTTAGGAATATCTGTAATAGTAAGCAACCAAATTGTTTTGCTATCCATCCATCCATCTTCAACTGCTTATCAGAAGTCGGGTCGCGGAGGTAACGGCTCCAGCAGGGGAAATGTCCCTTTCCCTGTTCACATTAATCAGCTCTGACTGGGGGATCCCAAGGCGTTCCCAGGCCAGCGTGGAGATATAATCCCTCCACCTGGTCCTCGGTCTGCCCCGTGGTCTCCTCCCAGCTGGACGTGCCTGGGAAACCTCCCTAGAGAGGCGACCAGGTGTTATACTTACAAGATGCCCGAACCACCTCAACTGGCTCCTTTCTACGCAAAGGAGCAGTGGCTCTACTCCAAGTCCCTCACAGATGACTGAGCTTCTCATCTTATCCCTAAGGGAGATGCCAGCCACCCTGGATATACTTTCTTCTGGAAAGGAAACCCTGCTTATGAGCCAAGGATCCATGGTGTGGGTTTTACCATTAAGAACTGCCTTATCAGTCACCTCTCTGAACTCCCTGTGGGCATCAATGAACACCTAATGACCATACGCCTTATGCTTGCAATTGGTCAAAAGTCCACAATTGTTAGGGCCTACGCTTCAACACTTGATAGACAGGATGAAGTTAAGGAGGCCTTCTATGCTGACCTGGACAACATCCTAGCCAAAGTCCCCAAGGAGGAAAAGCTGATCCTGCTTGGAGATTTCAGTGCCAGGGTGGGACAAAACCACAACCTATGGAAAGGAACAATAGGGAAAGAAGGAGTTGGCAATTTTGAACTCCAACGGTATACTACTGCTAACTAAGTGCTCAGAACACAGCCTGGTCATCACCAACACACTTTTCCGCCAAAAGAACGAATTCAAAACATCCTGGATGCATCCTTGCTCTAAACTCTGGCACCTCATCGACTATGTAATCGTCCACACCAAAGACCACCATGATGTGCTCAACACCAGAGCGATGACCAGTGAAGATGACTGCTGGACAGATCACCGCCTCATTTGCTCCATCATGTCCATCTGTCTCATGCGGAAATGAGGGGTGTAAAAAAGACAGAGCCGGCCAAAGCTCAACATCTAACGGTTGGGTGACATCACGTTTCGACAACAGCTCCAGGCTGCTGAACTGCCCAAGCAATATCCAAAAGATATTGAAACACACTGGGCCATGTTTAAGTCTACAATCATGGACTCCTGCAAAAACAACCTTGGCTATAACATCCGTAAACATCAAGACTGGTACGATGAGAATGACACTGAAATCCAACAGCTCATCGACATCAAGTGGCATACCTTTATCACCTGGCAAAATGACATGAACTGCAAGGCTAAATGAGCAACTATGCCAACGCAAAGGCAGCTGTCCAATCTCGGGTTAGGAAACTGAAGAACCAGCGGTGGACAAAGAAGACTGTGAAGATCCAGCAGCTTGCAGACTCTGGGGATACTCTGGGGAGGTTTCTTTGATGCCACGAGAATGGTATATGGCCCCAGCTACCGTTGCCTAACCCCCTTTTGCTCCACAGACAGGCTAATGCTGCTGAAAGATAATGAGTCAATGGCAAACAGATGGAAAGAGCACTATGAGGAGCTATTGAACAGGGACACCACTCTCGAGATGGAGGCCCTTGACCAACTGCCTCAACAACCCATAAGTGAGAACATGGGAGCACCACCCAGCCTGAGAGATGTGCAGGATGCCATAAGGAAGATGAAGAACATCAAGGCCGCTGGACCTGATGGCATTCCAGTAGAAGTCCTGAAGGAAGGTGGGCCAGATCTCCTTAGCCACATCCATGCCCTGCTCCTCAAAATATGGGAAAAGGAGGAAATCCCTGTACAACTTAGGGATGCCCTAATCGTCTCCGTCTTTAAGAAGGGAGACAAGGCAGTCTGTGGAAATTACTGTGGCATTTCCCTCTTGTCCACCACTGGGAAAACTCTTGCTCGGGATTTGGCTGACAGAATCGTCCCCCTGTCAGAAAACATTCTTCCTGAGCCTCAGAGCGAATTTCGCCCAAACAGAGGTACCATGGAAATTATTTTCATTGCTCGCCAACTACAAGAAAAATGCCGGGAACAAAATCAACCACTATACATGGCCTTTATAGACCTCACCAAAGCCTTTGACTCTGAACCATCAGGCCCTCTGACTGGTTCTGGCAAAAATTGGCTGCCCAGACAAATACATCTGGATAGTGAGACTGCTGCATGACAATATGTCAGCCACAGTACTCAGTGGTAGTGCAGATTAAACAAAACCCTTCAGGGTTGACACTGGAGTCAAGCAAGGTTGTGTCATTGCTCCTACCCTGTTCTTTGTTTTCATTGCTGCTATCCTCCATCTCATGTGTAAACATCTGCCTCAAGGAGTCAGAATCATGCACAGAACCAACGGACAGCTTCTGAACATCAACAGATTCTGGGCTAAAAGCAGAAACACCACCATATCCATCATGGAGCTGCAGTGTGCAGATGACAATGCCCCTGTGGCCCTTTCAGAGGAGGATCTACAGTTCATTCTGGATGCCTTTGCCAAGGCATACAAGCAGCTTGGTCTGGCTCTTAACATAAAAAAGACTCTATCAGCCACCACCCTACAGAAATACAACCATATCTGTTGACAATACCAGACTGGAAAATGTGGACCACTTCACATATCTCGGCAGCCTCCTATCTTCCAAGGCTGACATTGATGATGAAATACATTACTGCCTCACTTGTGCCAGCAGGGTCTTTGAAAACCGCGATGTCCAGGCCAGGACTAAAATTCTGGTTTACAAAGTGGTAGTGTTGCCCACCCTACTGTATGGATCAGAAACCTGGACGTACAGCAGGCACCTGAAGGCACTTGAGGCACATCATCAGAGGTGCCTCCGAAAAATCCTCAAGATCAGCTGGGAAGATGGATGCACCAACACCAGCGTCCTGGAGGAGGCTAACATCCCCACCATCACTGCCACCATCACTCAACACCAGCTTAGATGGACTGGTCATGTCATCCGTATGCCTGACTCTGAAACAAGTACTATACTACCAGGACAACGTGCCAAGGAGGTCAAAAGCAAAAGGTATAAGGACAACATTAAAGCAAATATCAAAGAGTGCCACATAAACCTTAACACCTGGGAGGACACAGCAACCAATAGGGAAACTTGGACAAAACTTCTCTGGGAAGGTGTTGCACTATATAACAGCGATCTCCGCTGTGCTGCAGAAAACAAGCGCAGACTCGGAAAGGAGAGCGCTTCCACCACAAAGACCCAAACTAAACTCACGTAACCACCGCTCACCCCTGCCCACACTGCACCCAAAAAATATGCAGCTCCAGGATCGGTCTCTTCGCCCACCTGAAGACCCGCAAGGACTGAGAAGGAGGACAGTCATACTCGACCCCAAGTGACCACCGATGATGATGATGGTGTGTGTGTTTTGTATTTGTCTGTCCACCAACAAGTCTTCACAATGGTTCAAGAAATAGCCAATTAACCAAAACCATCTGGTAAATGCTTATTTCATAGATGTTGCCTTTCTCAGAATTGCCCTGGTACTGCAACCGGTTTTGGGACAGGTTCAGGTACTGCAACCATTTCTGAGACAGGCTCTGA
>OMOT01072238.1:8165-27756 GCA_900312575.1 Acanthochaenus luetkenii | reverse complement strand
AAATGTTTTTCTTTCATGTACTTAACAGAGACTAGGTTCTATGTCTACACACATAAATGAATGCCACGCACACACACACACATACACACACACACATACAGTCTCTAACACAGTCACAATCTCCAACACTTCTCAGTCATAGAATAAAAAATATCTCACCCTCAAAACTTTATGTTTCACAGTCATAAATAAGACAAGTAAGATAACATACATCAAATATTACAGTTGTAACTTGGTAAAGCCTCTTCTTCTGTGTTTAATACAAACCAACCTTACCTAAGTCTTTGTCACGTCCATGTCCCATCTACACACCATGAAGCCTCGCACCGACTGCGCTAGCTGGCTGAATTGATTCTCAATTGTGAGTGAGCTTCTTATCCAATCTCTCACGGACTCAATTTCTCCCTACCTCATCCCGTCCCCTCTTCTCTCAGATAGTAGCGGGGGGTCTAATTGGACAGGTATGTCTATTGTTTCATCAGGCGGTGCAGGAGGAGGAGGACGGAGAACATCGGTCGATGTAGCAGCAGGGAACACCCCGCTGATTGTCCCGGTTCTGATTGTATCAGGCCCCATTAGCCAAGGCTGGCAGTGCCAGACCCAAGGAATAGAATTACCTTGGGGTAGGTGTCTAAAAAAAGTACAGCAATGGAATTGAGCTGTCCCATCAGTGCTGATTTAATGGATCAAGAATACATGCCTCTTATGCACTCACACACACACACAGGCGTGACACACATGTTTGTATAGTGAGCAAGGTAAACACACAGTATACAAACACACAGTCTCTACACACACCTGACCCATATAGTGACTCAGAATCAAATCCCCTTGGGAGCTAGTACAGTGTGCCAGGACGGCACCGTCTCAGAAGGAGGGTGAAGCACAGCGTCTCGTCCCCCTAGAGAGCGGACCACACCGCTCCACTCCCTCCTTCCCCTAATGAGCTGTCAGCCAATAATTAATGAGCTTATTTAAATTCACGTTAACATGTGACGCTGTAGTAGTGGCCCCTGTCAGGCTGCACCAGTTGCAATAGCCGTATCATGTTCCTATGTGTGTGTGTGTGTGTGACGAGGTGCTTGCGGAAGGAGCGATAAGGGTTATGGCATAGCAGCAAAACCAAGAATAGGTATCATAGCGCACGATGCACTGAAACACCAATTACAGCATTGTGATGGAAATTCATGATGGGGGAGTATTGAATATGATGCGTGCAGACGGTGTCTTGGTATCGGTGTTGTTCAACCAGGCCCTCTGAGAAACGGTGTCCCCCCCTCAGTCAATTTATATGCACGACTTCATTCTACACTGTGTTTAATCACCGTGAGATGATGTCGATGATCGTCTCGGCGTGTGTGTTGCTTTAAGAGTCGATCGCAAAAACAACAAGACATGACGAGGAGGGGTCGGGGGCGGTGAGATCGAAGCTGTCAGGAAACGTCAGCCATCGCTCCCCTGATACGCAGTGAGCAGCGGGGCGGGGTCACGGTGATGCATGCTACGACAAGGGCTGATCTGAATACAAACCAGCACACACACATCAATCGTGGACCACTAGGTGCCATGGGAGGGACACGCTTCAGGTTCATTGTGTTGTGTCTTTCTTTTTCTATAGCCAGTTGGTCACTGAGCCAGTACTAGGTGAGGATCAGTCTCTTCCTTAACATCTCCGACGGAGAGGAGATGATCAGCCAATTTATATTCTCTATTTTGGACCAGATTACAATTCAGTCCACTTTGAGTTTTTGTCTCTTCGTGCCAATGTTTCACATTTGTTTCGAACAAGCATTGTTGGTGTGAGTTTGGTTGGTTTCCACACCTACTGACTGAAGGGACTCTTCCAAGTTCGGCTCTTGGGTCACCAGTGATTTGTATTGGAGTGAGTCTTTGGGTTTCTGGTTTAGATGCATCCAGAACGTTTCCTTGGGCAGGTTTAAAGGAAACCTACCAAGTTCTGCTCAACATATATTATTTGGTGTTTTTCTTTTGCACCTGCAACACATTTCTGCAGAACTCTGTGTGTCCCCAAACTTCACTCCCATACAAAGCAATAGGTTGAATTACACGTTGGAATATTTCCAATCAAATCCTAACAGGAATGTCTATATTTGAAAGTTTCATAGCCTTTAAAAAAAAAACTTTACTGCCTCATTGAAGTTTTCTGACGTCGATATTGTCAGGCCTAAATATGTATGAAATCCAATTTGGCATTTACTAATATAATTCGATTATTTGTTTTCTAGTGTTTAGGATGCAACAAAATACTTTCCGGGGCGGCACGGTGGCACAGTGGTTAGCGCTATCGCCTCACAGTACGAATGTCATGGGTTCGAATCTCCACCCAGGTCCTTTCTGTGTGGAGTTTGCATGTTCGCCCCATGTTCGCGTGGGTTTCCTCCCACAGTCCAAAGACGTGCAGGTCAGGTGAATTGGAGACTCTAAATTGCCCATAGGTGTGACTGTGACTGTGAGTGTGAGTGTGACTGTGTTTGTCTGTGTGTTATCCCTGTGATGGACTGGCGATCTGTCCAGGGTGTTTCCCTGCCTTCTGCCCGATGCATGCTGGGATAGGCTCCAGCCCCCCGTGACCCTGAATTGGAGTACCGGTAAGCAGGTATAGACGATGGATGGATGGATGGATGGAAAATACTTTCCCCAAGTTGCTGTTAATACAGATGCCCGTAAACATTTCATTACTGATGTTATCAGGGCCACAAGATTTGTTTGGTTTCAGGGATTTACATTTGTCAGCCAATGCGTTGTTAGTAATCTAATGGGTTTGGGTTGTTTTTGATTCAAGGAATTGTAAGTTATTGATTAAGGTCATTTCTCTGAACACCCAATGTAAAGTTTCACGAAACAGTCCCTTCAAATCTCTCCATTCTGTACTGCTGGTGCTCGTGGTTTTGCAGCACTGAACTTGTTCCACAGTTCCCAGAACGATGTTTCATCCACAGCTCTTTCAATATCCCGAGCGTCTCACACTTTTTTTTTGTCTCACGCCGTGTTTGTTTTGCTTTAGGAGTTAGGAGTTATTCCGCTCTCAATCTTTCGGATTAAACACCTTTCACAGTTGTTTCCTGGTGTGTCTGCTCTCAGTTTCAAACCATTCTCCTGACCTACTTTGTTTCTCGACCTCAGGACCATGTCTCTTTTTTGTTAAATTAGCAATGGATGCTGCCCTTTGGAAAACAGAGGTAATATGATATCACTGGTCGCTAAGTTGATTCCCTCGGCACCGTTTGGGTAGGTTGAGTTCTGGAGGGGGGATATTATTTCATTTGAGGTGAGAGCTTCATGAAAATGTTCAACACTGTTTTGAGCCCATTTGAGCCATCTCTCTCTCTCTCTCTCTCTCTCTCTCTCTCTCTCTCTCTCTCTCTGTCTCTCACCCATTTCCCAGGTTCTGAAGGTGAAATACATGTTTGCCCTTTGCAGCGCCCTTTGCTTCCCTTGGGTTGAATCTGGTGTTAATATAGGTCATTCTTGCTGAGCAGAATTGACTGTTCGTGTCTTCTGGTCTGTATCCTCTCTGAAAGTCCTCCAACAGCTTTGACTGGCACTTGAACGTGGAGAACAGAGGAGGAGAGAGTGGAACACACAATAATGAGGCGGAACAGTGAAGGCATGGGTTCATGTGGGTCCGAGGCATAATGAACGCACGCCAAATGGAAGTGAGGGAAGCAAACAGCAGTGTGTTTTGAGTTTCCTACTGTCTCGCGAGCGTTCTCAGGTGAGATGCTCAGGGGACCGGATCAAAAAACCCTGTCTCTCCTTCCTTCCTTCCCTTCCTCCTTCTTCGAACCTCCTGTTGGTTATGGTACATGTCGTGTTGTTGAAAGAACTGGTTTGACGGTGGTGCTAAATAAAGACGGGTGCCTTCTTGCAGTGAAAGGCAGCGCTATTCCAAGTGTACAGAGACTGACTCATATTTTGCAGTGTTTAATCCAACCACATGCCCCCACAACACACACACACACACACACACACACACACACTGACACACACACAGTGAATGATGCATGCTAGCTGGTGCTGCACATCATATTTATACAGGCTAATCCTTAAGGGAGTGAGTCATAATTTGCTTCAGAAAGTGGCCCTGTCTAGACCCTCCATACCATCAGTGGTGACTGAGCTCTGTTCATTTAGCTAATTGCCCCTGAACAGGCTTGACTGGAGGCAGGCAGCAACAGTAGGTAAGTAAGTAAACTTTATTTATATAAGCGGCACAAAGTGCGTCACAAAGTACAGATAAAAACAACTCTAAATATACACTGTGGCAGACGGAGGGAGTTTAGGAGGGGGAGGTGAAAGAGGGGCGTTACGTGCCGTTCCCGGCGTGGACACTGAGGCCCAGGTACGGACGTCCGCCCCAATCAGCGATAGATGGGAGGCAGCTGAGGCAATTAGGCGGGGCCAATCAGAGCACGGGGCGGCAGAGTTTATAAGGGGAAAGTGTGCGACCCATGGGGAAGGTAGGAGGAAGTAAGAGAGAGAAAGTAATGAGACTGCCGATCAAGTGGATGACTGCGTGTCTGAGAGCCCTGTTTGGTAACGACCCTTCTCCTGCCTTGACCCCCGGACTGTATGAGAGTCTTCCCCGTATACCGATGACTGGACAACGACGACCCCTTAAGTGACATTGTCCTTAATGGGCTAACCTATTCTCTTCCCGAGACAGTGAATAAAGTACTGTGCTCTGTGATTCTGTGCGTGGACAGTAGAGGTGGTGGGGAAAATAGATTAATGTAAGAATCGCGATTGTATTGTCCACAATCATCGATCGATTCACCAACTCCCAAGAATCGATTATTACGTTACAGACATTTTGTCATCAAAATGTCTGTTTGCCGGCGGTCCAGCAGAGGGCGGCCTTCACCTTCACCCTCTCATGTCAATAAAGCTTAAGTTTAAGTACATTCAGCTGACTCAGTGTTTTTTAATCATGGTGCCATCATTTTGCGCTTGGGGTGTATTTAATGGGTTACTGTAGTCAAATGGTGGATAAGTCATTGAAAATCGAATCGATAATCGTCTGAAATCGAAAATCGATTCTGAAATCGAATCGTGACCCTAAGAATCGAAATCGAATCGTGACATCACTACCGATTCCCACCCCTAGTGGACAGCCCTTCTGTTGTCGCCGGGAAGCCAACTGTGCCCGCATTCTCCACCATATGTGGCACACTCAGGGTGGAATGAGTGTCCACCTGACCGGCGATAAGTGAATTGAAGGCCCATCTGAACAAACGGACGCTGCTTGAAAGTGTCCACAGTGTTCGCAGGTCTAATATCTGTGGGGAGGCTGTTCCATAACCCTTAACCATGCAGTCCGGTCACTTTGCAGTGTGCACACAATAGCCATCGCTTACAGTATATTGCTAATCAACAAGGAGCTTCACCGTACAAAGAACACAGGCTGCATCCCATCTTATCTACTGTGACATGTCCTCAGTGCGCTGTATGTTTCAGAGATCCCCGGAGAGAAGAATATTCAAATGATGTACAGTAGGTAGATGAAAACCAAAAAGCAAGACACAAAATCTAGTTTCCACCATTTCCAAGGTGAAGTCATGATGATTTGATTCCTTCTGTTATGTTTGAGCCCATATACTGATGTTATTTTGCAATATTTCACAACCTCCCCATTCCTAGTATTTTCCCAAGGCCATGAAAAACCCACTGTACCAGTACATCCATCAACGTCTTTTCCGGTCATGTAAGCGCACACTAATGAAACGTTGAGATGGGCATGTGCATCATTCCCAAGCACTCTTCCAGTAACGTCCTGTGATTGGCTGCGTGTAAACTGACAAGGGGTCCGTCTTTGTTCCTAGTACAGTGCGCTCCAGGATGTGGTGCTGTTCATCAGGATGCTGTGGCTCTTCTGTGATCAGCTGGCAGGCTGTCTGGAAGTCGCTCTCTAATTATCCCTAGTCTTTTGTTGCCCCTGGCGACCCATTCGCACAGCAGGTGGTAATTATACAGGTGTGTTAATGGATGCCCAGGACGAAGGGAGGCCTAATTATGGTCTGTTGTCTGTCACCGTCTTGTCAGAGGTGTGTGTGTGTGATTGATGTGAGGTTATGGTACCATAGATATGCCTATGATGTAAAAAAAATTCTTCCTCTTCCTCTATGTCCCTGCCGTGCAACTGGAAAATAAGGGGAAACGGTGTGCTCTATCTTTATCCTGCTATTCCTGTGCCACGTCTCCTCGCTTGTTCATCTTCTCTCGCTCTTAATGTCAGCCAACAGTTGCTATGGTAACGGCGAGGTGCTTGGAGGAGTGTGATTGCAGATGTAGAAGAAGTAAACACACACAAACTCAGACAAAGAGAAGCATGGGGAAATGAATGAAAGGGAATAGCAGTGGAATGAGTGTGTGAAGAAGTACCTCATACGTTGTGTTACTTGAGCAGCGTTGTCTGAAACACAAATCTCTAATACATTTAACTCACTAACTTTTTACGTCTGTGCTCTTTGAGAGAATCTTCTTTTCTCGAGCCTCTGGCGGTGTTTGATGTTGCTGGTGGTTTTACGTCTCTTTGTTTTGAGGGAACACAATGTGTTTGACTGTGTCCTGACCTTTCAGACCCCGAACATCGCTCTTACTATGATATGAAGATCTGGACTCATCTATTACCCTTTTACAATTCGCACTCTCTAAATTTAGGATGTGGAGGGTAAATGTCTGTCCCGTACTGCTGCCAAGTTAACTTCAATGATCGACATCCCAGAGAGGTGCCTCATAAACTACCATTTACCAGCGGGCTCAGTTGGGGTTAGGGCCCGTGCAGACCTCTAGTTTGGACATGTGAACACTGTACTGTAAGACTGAGTCGTCTTCGAGCCTTGAGACTGAGGGATCGTCACATGGGCTGCCTAGACGTAGGAAAAGAGCAGCATGAACCTGGTTTATGGCAGGAAACGACTAATGTTGCTTGTCCTCTATAGGCACATGAAAACCTATTCAATCAATTATCATGCTATGCAATATTGCATCAAAAGTGGTATACTAACAGGACCTTCGTCTGCTATGTAGGAAAATGGCTTAATTTAATTATTCACATGAAGCGAGGGCCATAATTAGAATAACTGTCTCCATCTGAGAAAATCTTTATATTTATTTGTGCTCTCTCTCTCTCTCTCTCTCTCTCAGGGCTTTCTGAGTCGAAGGTTGAAGGGCTCGATAAAGCGGACCAAGAGTCAACCCAAACTTGACCGCAATTCCAGCTTCAGACACATCCTTCCTGGCTTCAGGAGTGTTGACAATGACAGGTAGGTGTGCGTGTGTGTGGATGGATATATGGGTGTGTTTGGATTCCTCAATATGTCTGTTCTATTTGGATGCACCTCTCTGACTGATGACTGGTTACTGAGGTCAGGTCTCTCTCTCTCTCTCTCTCTCTCTCTCCCTCTCTCTCTCTCGCATGACGGATCTGCTCTCCCCACCTTGTGCATGGCATCGTTTATTTTTAGCAGAGTTATTGTTACTCACCTAAGGGCTGTGTGTCCTTTTTGCATTCTTATTGTAGAAATGTGATATATGTGTTGCTGTCAGACATCTGCAGATACACACAGGTGTTGCCACACACCAGGATTTCTATCACTCCCTGCCATCTTTGGTCTCAGAGTCTACTCTGGAGGTTAGCCGCTTAGCAAACATTAGCACTTGCGTAACGATTGTCAATTGGAATTCCAGTCCAGGATAACTTGGCTTGTAATTGCATCGCCTGCTCACTCTAAATTTTTGATTGTCAATCTTTTCCCTGTGTCCTCGAGTATCTATCTGGCACATTTAGACCTATCTTTGTCCCTCTGTCTTTCCTCATTCTCTCTCGTGCTACTACTCATTATTATTATTATTATGATCTATCATGTCTATCTTTCCAGCCTCATCCCCCTCCCACTTCATCCTCACCACTCCCTCCTTTTCTCTCTTTCTCAAACAGTAGTAAGGTTATCAAACGTATCAGCATTTATGTGTATTCCTCTGATAAAGTGCTCAGTGAAGAAGGCAAATATCAGACAGGAAATTGGTAATGTCCAAGGGGCGTCTTATCTTGCACAGTACACACACACACACATGCTGCTATTTCCCTCCCTAGCCCATATAAATATCCAAAAGAGTGATACCCCCAGACCACCAGAGTGGCATTTCTGTCTTCTTCTTCTACTGTCTGGGGATGTGAGAAGACACTTTGATACATTCCCTCTCCCTGGTACAGTTTGTGCCATTAGCAAGATCTGTGTGTGTGTGTGTGTGTGTGTGTGTGCTGTGAGAGGAGTCGGTGACACTCCCTGTCAGCCCGGGAGCAGCCTCCCCACTGGGCAGAAAACACTGGAGAAGACAGGCTTGGGAACCGGCACAGGAGGAGAAAGAGATGATGAGACCGGAGGAGAAATGTAGGGAGGGAGGAGGGAAGGAGATGTGGAATCCTATGTTTCTGAAAACTCCCTTGCATGCAGATGTGCAGCCTTGAACATGAGATGCAGTGCATGCCTCCTATATTCATCCAGGAAATGCAGTATTCATTGTATTGCACATACACGCAAACATTCACTGTACATCCCTAACTTGTGTATATATACTTATATATTGTACAGTACATGCAGGCACAGCACTAAGATAAAACAACAACTGAACTTGAACAACAATACATACCATCAAAATTACAGTATATAATACTGTTATATAATACTGATACACACACATTCCCAGTGTGTGCAATTAGCTGTGATGATGATGTTCTCAGGAGAGAGACCCGTAGATGAAGAGCAGCTGAACCTCTAAGATGAAATATTCATCTTTGCGAATCAGAGGCTGGACACTTACTGAGCTATAGACAGCAGCAATTTGTGAAGACACACACACACAATGTTTCTGTCTAACTGTAATTTATATTGTGACAACCCCTCTCGTAATCGGGGCTCCACCGGGCCGGAGATGACAAACACAGGAAGTACAATGTCCACAGCGGGGGTTTACGTTTGAAACACAGCTTTATTTACCTTCTTTATAGGTACAGGCAGGTTTAGCTGCAGAGTCCAGAGTCACACATAACCATGAGCATAGTCCAGCAGTATACACCCGAGGATAGTCCATCAGGGAAACATGAGGAAAGTCCAGGCTTTAGCGGGAGTACAGTCCATGAGGAGACAGGTTCTTCCTCGAGGGGGATTCACGGACCGTCCGTAATCCCCAGTGCTCGGTACTCTCTCCCTGTCTCTCTCCCTGTCTCTCTCTTTCTCTCTCACTCTCTCGCTCTCTCGCTCGCCACTTCCCACACTTCTTCCCTCGAAGTCACACCCTAACCTCAGACTGTTCAACTCTCCACGGGCACCCACTTATGCCTCTCTTCCCTACTCTTTTATAGGGCCTGCTCTTGGCTCCGATTGGCCCTATACTTCCCCTTTTACTTCGCCCAGCTGCCTCTCGTCTAGCTGAGTAGGGGGGTGGCGGTCCCTGGGCTCTAGCGCCCCTAGAGGAACCTGCCCACACTGCTCCTCTCCACCTAACCTCCCTCTGTCTGCCACAATATGTATACATGAAATTATACAGCAAATTGAATACATAGAGTACATTATCTATTTTAATACATTAACAATTAAGTCCACACACTAATACCATGTGCTGATACCCAACAATGAATGGTCTGGGCATGGAAGCTGAATACTCAGTAACACAATACACAGCTAAATACACTGCAGCACACACACACACATACACGCACACACACATGCATGCACACACACACACTCACATGCATATTCAGACAGTATATAGAAAAGACACACATTCATATTTTGTACATGAATAAAATACACCAACACTTTTGCAAGACACAACATACACACCATTCCGTCACATGTATACAAAACCTCATATCTCTGAGCTCACTTGTAGACTGGAAAATTGTCTGTAGTAGTTGGATGTTAATTATTATCCAGTGCTATGTTATTTTCAGTCATGTCCCGCTCTCTCACGCTTTCTGTTCTCTCTCCCCACCTTCTCTCTGTGATGCTTTCCTTGTCGTTGCATCATACCAGATGTTAATGCAGGGCCATCTCTGCACGGCCTTTGTCTCATTAAGCAGACATGCAAAAAATGCTTCAGTTGAGCTGTTGTGTGTGTGTGTGTGTGAAGACAAAGAGACAAAGGTTGATGTGAGGGTATAGTACCATAGACAACCATGGCAATGATAACAAAAAATGATTTGAGTATTAAGTGATGCAGTGGAGGGCAGAGACACTAGGGGAAATGTGCGCATTTGTGTGTTTGTTTGTTTCTGTCTGTGTGTGTGTGTGTGTGTGTGTAATGGACCATGGCTGATGTTGACAGTGCAGTGCTTCTTCTGGACTCACACTGTGCTGCAACACCAACAAAATATCACCCTCCATATTATACACACGCGCGCACACACACACACATACATACACACACACACTCACGTATACGTTTTACCTAGTGTCTCTTCCTCTATAGCCGGACTCAATACCCAAATCATTGGGTGACTGTGTGTCTGTGAATGTGTGCATATCTGTACGTGTGTGTCTGTGTGTGTGTGTGTTTGAGTGCAGTTGACTCATGCCTCTTTATGAAAAGATTGTATCAAAGCAGTAAAGCTTTTTTTTGCCATCACTCAGAGACTTAAACTCTGAATCACAGCAGATGGATAAAGTGGCAGATCCGATTTATTACTTTCCTCTCTCCAATTTCACTCTCAGTCAGTCTGCTCAGCCTGTTTTGTGTGCTTTGCTTTGCGTAGTATTTTATATGTACCATCAACGTCAAAGTGTTTTATTTATCAAGTGCACAGTGTAACACAAGGTCATTCTGAGCAGTGAAATTCTTAGGAAATGGCAAGCAAAAACAACATAGTAGACATAAATAATACAAAATAAAATACAAAATATTAATAGTTAAAAGGATCACAACTAAGGGCAAGAGTAGCAAAAATATACATAACAGTCAAACATTAGCAGCAATTCCTGAAGTCCACGATCATGTCCTTAGTCCTTACATTGAGGCACCATGTTGCCAGGACAACAGTTTGTGTGACCTCCCTGTAGGCCGTTTCATCGCTGTTGGAGATGAGACCCAGGATGGTTGTGTCGTCTGCAAACTTCAGGATGGTGTTGGAGCTGTGCGCTGCCACACAGTCATGCGTGAACAGGGCGTACAGGAGGGGACTGAGCACGCAGCCCTGAGGGGCTCTGGTGCTTAGGGTCAGTGCAGAGGAGGAGAGGTTACCCATTCTCACCACCTGGGGTCTGCCCATCAGGACGTCCAGTTGCAGAGGGAGGTGTTTAGACCCAGGATCCTGATTGGGAGTGAACTTAGCGGGCACAATTGTGTTGAATGCTGAGCTGTAATCTATAAGCAGCATCCTCACGTATGTGTTCCCTTTATCCAGGTGGGAGAGGGCGGTGTGCACTGTCAGGGCGATGGCGTCGTTTGTTTGGGCGATATGCGAATTGAAGGGGGTCCAAGGTGTCAGGAAGGGAGGAGCAGATGTGGGTTCTGACTAGCCGCTCGAAGCGTTTCATGATGGTAGAAGTCAGTGCTACAGGGCGGTAGTCGTTCAGGCAGGGGATGGGATGTTTCTTTGGTAACATGCATGTTTTGCAACACGCCTTCCCAACTGGTTCAGAATGGCGGCACGTAACAGGAGTCAAGAGACCTCAATACAAACCATCTACTACCCACAAATAAAACAATACTAATGACCACCACGGTAACTGTTGCGGGTGGTGGTGTGTGTGTGAGTGAAAGAGAGAGAGAGAAAGAGAGACATCCATCCATAAATCCAATAAAGTGATGACATTTAGAGTTATTAAATTCATCAAACATTCCCCAGGTGGTCTGACTGTAATATCCAACCTTTTCTATTGCACCCCCACACACACACACACACACACACACACATACACACACATACACCCCAACCCCTCACTAATTCACTTTTTTCTCTTCCGACCCCCAACCTCCGTTACCCCTCCCTGTTCTGTGCCCCTGCCTCTTTCCCCCCATTGACTGTCTCCTAATCTGGCTCTTTTATTCACTTCATCTGTCTCTCTGGCCCATCTCTGGTTTTCTCTCATTAGTCCTTCCAGTCCTTTCTATAACTTACATCTTACCTTTCTCTACTTCTCTGTCCTCCCTGCTGAGTGGATTTCTACTAGATGAAACTCAATCTACTGCTCAGACTTGTCCCTAGACACGGTTCTCTCCCCTCCCTGCCTCCTCTACATCATTTCATGCCACTGCACCAACGTTCTCCTCCTGTTTTCTCATTTTCCTCAAACATCGTTTTCACACCCTTCTTCTCTTAATTTTCCTTCTGTCCAGTCGTTCCATCAATACTCGTCCCCTGATGTTGAAGGTCAGGGAGAGTTGGGGATCAAAGGAAGATCACCATGGATCATGAACCTACACCATCACATGCTTATTGATCACATGTACACACACGTTTACTCTCCCCTCCCCCCACCCCACACACACTAATTTGCAAACACATACAAAGGCACAATCTTTCTTTCTCCCTGTCTCATATGTCAGTGAGGGAACTGATGAATGGATTATTGATCCATTCAGTTATTGCCTCTTTTTTTTCATTCATTGACAATATTGGTCCCTTCATGCGTTCATGCCATTGTGTTTCATTGTTTGTTCATGATGATTAATAGCAAACCATATGCACATACATGGTCATCCAATCAGAAAATGTTTGATGACTTAGCAACGACAACAATCAAACCCCCCAGTTACAAATCTACTGCCATTCTGAGGACAAATAACAGCAGTGTTTTTGTCAAACTCATTGCAACAATATAATTAGGTGGAGGAAGAGTGTATCTTTCTCATCCAGGAAAAAGGCCACGATCTCTCCTCTTCTGTCCTTTGCATCCATCCTCTCTCGCAATCTCATTTATAATGCATCAGCATGATTTGGTGTAGATGAAACAGAGCTCTCAGGGTTCTAATGGGTTGCATAGAGCAGACTCCACCTACCACTGTGCTTTATTAAGCTGTCTCCCATACGGACTATAATGGATTCACTGCTGGACTCCTCAGTAACATCTTCAAACCTCATGCCTTTAATTTGTTTATGATAATCATGCTTCCCAGTGATATCTCTTCTATTGAAGATTATAATGAGGAATGTATTAATTCAAGAGTAATGTGATGCGGTTGTTAAGGTGATTAAGCACAGGTAGCTGTTGTTATTCAAAGGTTGAGTTGTCCTGCTCTCATAGATAGAGTGCTCTTTAATTTACTTCAAGGACATAGATTTATTTTGGTTATTCCAGTCATAAAATCGCAGCACACAAATGTGTGTGAGTAAGCACGAGTGCGTGCATGTGCCTGTGCGTGCATGCACACACGTATGAGTGTAAGGTGTTTTTGTATGCTAATGTGTCCTACCAGAGTCAAACAGAACGATTTTTGCAAACTAGTATCCAAGGTAAAAGCATATGGTACAGAAAGCCCCTAAAAGTAAACTATCAGGGATAACCTCATTATCCTGTATGAGAGCTGTTTTGGTGCATTAGCAGTGGACATTGCTTGTCTTGGTAGTTCAACCCCTCTCATAGACAAGCAAAGAACATCAGCACTAACTTGGATAAAACATTTTGTAATTAATTGTGTTAATTTTTTTGTGTTTAGCATTTGGCAGTGAGACGTTTTTATGAGCGTGTTTTGGAGTGTCTGAGATGGCAAACTGTTCATTGAGACAGAGCCTCTGTTTGTTGTTAATAGTTTTCTCATTAAAATAGATCTAAAATACATTTCTTCCTAATTTAAATACTGAAAAACCTTTGGCATGAGGGTTTGACATATCCAACCAATTATATTGATCTGTGCAGTTTCTATTGACTCATTTTCATTCATTGACTTGAAAATGAAAACACTCCTAGCCTGGGTAGAAAGGTTAATAGGTTATGGAATAAATAAACACAGATAGACCAATAGCCAGGGCCAAAATCACACTGTCTATTCACAACGTCTATTAAGATGGTTATATTAAAGGATTGTTTCTAAATCTCTTAAGCTGAACAGATGAAGTGACGCACAAATTGAATGTGCGCACAACAAATCCATTTGACCCATTCGGATTCAGCTAACAAAAGCTGAAAGCACAGTCCTTCCCACAAAGTCAGAGAGCTGTGCGGATGAAGGTGCCACAATAATACGTTAGTCTGCAATTCGTCTTCACATGGCCTTGGTTGCAGTACTCAGTCAGGTCAGTGCCGTTAGAAAACAAGCCACTCTCCTGCATTTTCCTCATTTGCTAGGAGAAAGTATGTATCCTTCTGCCCCCCACCCACACACCCACAAAATGGAGCAATGGTGCTGTTGTCATAGTAATGCAATCAAAGATGAATCCATCACAGCTTTGTTACTTGAATGGATATTTAGATTTTAAAAGGAGAGAGCACTATGGGGAAAATAACAGCTTTCCATTCTTGTTAGAGGGAGCAGTGGTTGATTTGACAAATGGACGGACAGACACTGTCAGCCCAGAAACGGAGATATACATGGTACCAACTCAGACATGGACTAGTAGGACTACTTTACCACAGTATCTGCATACTTTGCAGCAGAAGCAGTGCGGGAGCTGTCGTCGTGGTGTTGACACCTGCCCAGCCGGTGGGGTCAGGTGGCTTGGTTGATGTTTAACCCTGCAGGGGCTGCCGTGAGTTGGGACAAGCGTGGCTGAGGGTCTCCTCTTTTTCATCCTCTCCTCGGGTAATGAGCTCTAATGGATAGGGCTTCGGCCGTGACAGGAATACTGAGCGCCCCGTCAAAGCAGAGTGCCCTGCACAGCCCTTTAAAGAACCACTCAGTACGCATGCAAACACTCATTTGCTCATTCATCCCTCTCCGCAATCGACTCCAGTCGCAGGCTTTTCAATTTTGAATATGCACCAATGTTATTTATCCGTGTACTTGAAATAGTGTTGTCTGTACCAGAATTCAAAGCACACTTGATCTCACTCTATAGAAAAACTATAGGAGTAAAGGTGGGAGAGATTAGAGATGTATATTAGAGAGTATACAACACACGCACGCATGCACGCAAACACACTTCCAGCTGAGAAGAGTTCAGTGGCAGTTCAGATGGTACTCAGCGACTCTTGCAGATCCATTAAATCACCATGGTGATGACTCTAGATGCTTTCTCACCACTTCCACTTCACTAACAGGCCTATCTCTATGCCACTTTATTGCTCATCCTCTCTTTCTCTCATTTTATCTTTCTTTGTTAAGGGAGTCAGCAAGGCCTTTTATTCTGACATGGACTAATGAACATTCTAGAAATTATTGGCCTTCTACCTTCTATCAACCTTTACATTTATACTTGACATATTAAGCATTTAGGTGAAACGCTTATCCAGAGTGACTGCCAATGAGTGGAAGAGTAGAATAAGCTTAAATTCCACCAACCAGATCACCATCATTAGAAGCAACCAATAGTAAGGAGTGCAAGGGTTAGAGGCATAGTGACCTGACAATATTCCTGTGACCAAAGAATGATCCTGTTAGATTGAACTGCTAGGAAAATGTATAAAAGAAGACCTGAGGAGAGAGGTAGACGTTTTTTTAGTTTTTTGGATGAGAGCAAATTAGAGCAAGTGAAGGAGGAAGATCTGGGAGAGGGGATATGACACAGTGAGGAACCTGAAGAGATGCATGACGCTGCTGTTCTGACTGGAGTGTGGGTGGAGTGATGAACAGGTTTCAGCAGGGAACGGAGAGCTAAGTGGCCGATAGTGGCAGAATGCAGACCACTGGAGATATGGGGGCACGGCTCCCTTCACAGTCTTATACGCCAGCACCAGGGTTTTGAATTCTAAATGAGCAGCCACAGGCAGACAGCATGTTTGAGGATGAGTGTGAGAACTAAGGAAAGTTGAAGTCATGGTGGCTGCAGCATTCCTTATGAGTTGCAGGAGCATAAGAGAGTTTTGGGTGACTTGCTAGGGGGTAGTTGCAGTTGTCCACCCGGGAGGTGATTGGACAAGTAGCTGTGCAGTCCTTAGTGAGGCAGGGGTTGATTCGACAGATGTTGTGAAGTCCAACAACCGAAGGATCGGATTGTGACTGCATTGCGGGCCTCACACAACAAATATTTGTCCAGAATTACATCATGGTGTCATGGTCTTATCAATGGTGATACAGAAGTCCTGTAGAGGGCAGGATCTTGCCGAGTTTGATGGGCAGACATCCAACTTGAGACGTTAGTTAGGCAAGCAACCCTCAAGTTGAGCGTCATCGGCATAGCAATGGTAGGAGTGCCACCTTGAAGTTAGACTGGTTGGCGTCCAACAGGTTGTTCTGTGAGACTTTTTTGTGGCTGCACGTTCAAGAGTTATTGCATTAAGCCATTGAAAAACACCATGCATAGCTGTACAATATGTGACTGCTAATGCTACTTCTGTGCCAAATTGGGGATTTACACAGTCACACCAATGCAACCCGTTTTGAATTAGGAGAGTGATTTCACCTGAGTGTTGTACTGATTTTGGCTCTGCATCCTATATGCACTCCTTATTTTTGGTGTTTATTTTATTCTTTACTCTTATGTAAATGTTTCTGCCTACATTAAATTCATTTTTTTATACACTAACACTAAATACACACAGATCTACAGTACATATACAGTACTCACCCTTCAATGAATGGTCTGTGCAAGCCACAACCCTCATTCAGTACTGTAACACAGTGCACGCACACACCCACGCACACGAGACAGGTGTTTACTGTTATTTTTTATTCTTTTTGAAGTTGTTTTTAGAAGCTCTAGCAATACCCTACATTTAATGCTTATATCAATACAACCGACTGAACTGAATTGAATTGAAAGTGAAAGAGAGAGAAGAGAGAGATCGGCACATGTGCTGTAACAGCAGCACAGTGGAGCTCCACTGGTGCAGTCTGACCTAGTTAGAAACAAGTGCCTAGTTGCCTGTTTACCTCTCCGCCTGCTCTCCTATTGAACTGCTTATAGCTCCTCCTTTGAGCACCTGTTCGGGTTGCCACCAGAGTCGAAGGTGCATTTCAGTCTATGCTCTGCCATCACTCCCATCACTTCATATATTATCATTTTAATTTACATATAAAAGCAGATAGCAGTAGAAAGGTAGTGATCCATTTCATGTGTCTAGAACTTGATTGGAAGGACGATGAAATCGATGGGCAATCCCGTCATCGCCTCCTCTTTTCCATTTGTTCCTCCTCACATTTGGACAAACAGATCGTGCCCCTGAAAGCGTATCTATTTTTCTGTCTTTTATCACCATCACTTGATTGCCACCATCATCAGTCAACAGCCATGAGATTCCTGACTCTTGCATTCTTTACTGATGACTGAATTATAGATATAGGGACAAAAATTAAAAAGAGAAGGAGAGATAAGATGATACCAGACTATTCTCAATATCCCTCTAAAAAGGCTATGTTCACGTTGAATAGAGAGTGCTGTCATTATAAGCTGGGTTGTGTCTGGGTCAGACGTTTAGTTTTTGAATGTGCATTTACAAACCCTTTCAAATAGCTCTCTGCACTCAGACTGAGCTCTTTTCCTTTTTTTAAATGAACAAATAGGATATATTTTTCAAATGATGCACTCGTGACATTTTGAGTGTCATCTTTGAGCGTGACAGAAGCCCCTTTCACACATGCAGCCTGTTCCGTAAATGTATTTGCACAGGGGAAATGTCTGAATAGGAATCGGTGTTGAATGCCAATTTCCCTGCGACATTGTAACATTTCAGGTAAAGTTCCGTATCGACCGCATGTGTGAACAATGCCATAACATTAACGGCACAACCACGCACAACGTTAGGACGCTCTGATGTCGGGCCTCATTCCATCTCCAGTCATTTTTGTCGACAAACTTGCAGTGACATTGACATTTGCCGCAAAAATGTCCCAAACTTCAGTAGTATAATTGGCAGCATAGCATTGTGCCAAGCGTCTTCACCCACCATGTTTTCAAACTGCAGTGACTCCGGCGCAAAGGTGAAACGTAATTTCCGGTAAATGACAACAGCGGAATTTACCGGTATTGCCAGTGTTGTGTGAATGGCAGCGGTACGTTAAAATGGCAGAAAGGCATGTTTTCTTGTGTGAACAACAGAAACTGCTACCTTTACCGGAAAAACGATTCCAGCAATGTTACGGGTTTCTATTGCACATTACAGTGGTGTCTGTCCCAGTATTGAATTAGTAAGGTATCTTTTGAAAAATTAGTTGGTAATCTCAAACCTAAGAATGTGCCTGCAACCAGTGCTTTAAATGGACGGGAACCCCAAACCTCCTCTGTTCCATTGTGTTGTAATTTGTGTGTTTTATACATTTTTTATACCTACATTGGTGCACACACTCACACATACATGCATGCTTTGTGTGTGTGTTGGGGAATACGGGGTAAGGGTGATGTCATATTTGATTACATCATTGCAGACGTGCGGGGCGTGCAGATTAGTGGCTGTGGCTCCAGCTTATGCCTTATCGGTGTGGCCAGCCTTATCCTTCTTTGCCAGTCTGTAGCTTCTAGAAATAGCCTCAGTCTCACCCCAATCTCCACGACCAGTTTACCAATCCAAGCTCAAATTCAGCATGGCAAAAAGCTCCCACCCACATTCCAGTCTCACTAATACCAACCCTTTGGCTGGCCCCATTGGTCAAGTCACTTCACTAAAGGTCTTAGCTCGAGCCTCACATTTACGGTCTATTTTCCATCTGAGCCATAGCATGAATCCTAGTCTCCCAGTTGAACCGAGTCCATGCCTGGACTGGCCGACTGCAATTGCAATCCCCAGTCTCAGCCACAGCAGAGGCAGCAGCAGCAGTGGCTGACAGAGAAGCAGCACACCTCGCACTGAGTTGACAGGACAAAGAGCACACTCCCACTGGAGGCACAGGGGGGCAGGGCCAAGCTAGGCTGCACCACGCACACACACACACACACACACACACACGTGCATGCATCCACCCACCCCACACACACACACACCATATGCAGACTCCTCCCTGCACGAGGAGAAAGGGATGGGAGGTGCAGTCAATCACTGACAGCGAAAGGGAAAGCGAGAGAGAGAGGTTGAGCTAGAATGAGTGAGAGAGGGAGAGACGGCAGAAGAGAGAGGGAGGGAGGGAGCAGGAGACAAAGCAGATGATCCCCTATACTCGTAGTATAGCGCTGGGGTACATTTACATGCATGCGCACACATGCAGAGCAACAGAAAATAAAAAGAAGAGAGAGGAGGCTGTGTCCCATTTCAGAGACAGCAGAGGAAGTAGGGCAATCTGTCTACAGAGTGAACAAGAGAGGGTGGGAGAGCGAGAGAGAGAGAGAGAGAGAGAGAGAGAGGAGAGAGGGTGGAGGAGAGAGAAAACATCAAGAGAGAGCGTAGTGTAGTGCTGGTTCTCCACCCCTTGCCTTAAAGCAGCAGCAGGAGGAAAGGGAGAGGGAGTCAGGGAGAGAAGAGGAAGAGAACCACACGTAAAAGAGAGAAGGGGCAAGCAGCGTTCTGCAATGGCAGCAGGGGAGAAAATGGAGCATTGAAAG
>OMOT01072037.1:0-11658 GCA_900312575.1 Acanthochaenus luetkenii | reverse complement strand
TAACATTGGAACATTACGTTTCCTACGAGAGAAATATCGTACAAAATAAATGTACTTTAAAAAAAAAGTTAGCAGAGGATGGTTTCGATCCATCGACCTCTGGGTTATGGGCCCAGCACGCTTCCGCTGCGCCACTCTGCTAGTCGAAAAATGTCGAAGAAAATACCTGTAATATAGTATTCATATCATGTCTTCCAACTGGACAATTATCGTTTTTATTTTCTTTACACCACCCCGAATAGTGTATCGTGTCATTTTGATTTCGATTCAGTGGAATAAACAGCGGTTTATTGGTCAAATAGCGGACCTACGCGATCCCGATTACATACAGAGCCAGGCTCGAAATAAGAGCTGATGACGTCACAATCTGATGCCATTAAACATATGAAAACAATAAAAACATTATTTAATCAAATATACTTTTCCACCGATTCCTAAACTATAATAACCCTCACTTATTTGCACTGTTGTATCTTTGAAAATTCTTCCAATAGCTTTTGATTCGCCTTTATTCTGAAGAGCGACGTGAGCTGCGCGTGCGGCAGCGTAGAGGCGACGTCATCAGCGCGACAGCATTAGCTGTAGCTCCCAGCTCCCTAAAGCTGCGTTTGGGGGAAACTAAGGGCTTTATAAGAACTTTGATGGAACCGTCGCTTGTGACCCCTTGAAACGAAGCAATGCCTATACTCGCAACTCCCATCACCGGCTGCATGTGCAGAGTGGTGAAGGGTTCACCCCAAAAAAAGATTTTCCCTTTTCAGGTCGTTTCATTTGATTATCAGATGAGGCCTAGAGGCTGAAAACTATTCAGTATTTCACAAGAAAAAGCACAAATCTGAGACGAATCTGAAAGATTACACATGATAATACATTTGCATCATAGAAATATCCCATAAAATAAATCATCTGACGACCTCCCCCAAAATTATCTTGCGACCCCCTAGTTGGTCCCGACTCCCAGTTTGAGAACCACTGGTCTCATGCATATCTATTTGGGGGTCCTTGACCTGAAAAGATCTGGGAACCGCTGCTGTAAAGTAAAACTTGCGAGGCATACTTAAATGTTCTATAACTCACAGATGATGTAAGCATTTATGAAGCATCCCTGTATTACTTGCCAGACTGCGGCGTCTGACTTGATGGTGCAGCCTATATCCCTGATGGACTTGTCTGGCTGCCCTCCTCCCCATTTGGCAAAAGGTCAGGGGTCAATCTTTCATATCTGTCTGGAAATTCAGGGAGCCAAGTGAAGGAACTGTATGAGGGAGGGGACATGGGAGAATTTGGGGACGTTCAAGGTGTATTGCAGTATTCTGGATGAGTCTGGTGAGGAAGAGGTTGATGGGTCTGTGTGATTCTACACAGAAGTCACTGTGGTGAGGTCAGTAGTATCCACCACTTTCACCTTTCATTCCTGGAAATCCAAGAGAACCACGTGGCCCAGGAAAAACCTTTGGGACCAATAAGACCAGGAAGACCTCGAGGCTGACTGTGGCCAAAAGGAGCCAGCAGGGAGAGGAGGCAGCCACATCTTGAGAAAGTAGTACATGATAATAATGTGTTTTTTTCTGTGTGTCTAATTCGGTTCAGAGCACATTAGTCACCGGGGTAGGCACAATTACTGATTACCTCTTTATTTAGATGACTAAACATTTTAATTAGTAATGTAATTTGCTGGAATCTAAATATCAGTAACACAATATTTTTACTTTCAGTTACATTTAAGTCACTTTACCTTTTAAAAAAATCAATATAAAATGCAGTTAAGCATACAGATTTTACCACCATACAGACTGCAACATTGTTGATAATCTCATCTCATCATAATCTACAACCATTTTGTGTGTAAAATTATAATTGTGATTTTTAATTTCACAATGTACAGGCCATTTGTGATTTTAATGTAAAGTGTCTTTGAGCACTATGACAAACACTATACAAATAAAATGTATTATCATTATTATTGTTTTCTTTTTCAGACTTCAGTAAGACAGCAAGTAATCCCTTCCTTTTTAAAAGTACCAGTAATTGTATTCATTTGTATAGTATCTGTAATAGATTACAATGACCATGTTTGGCAGTAAAATACAGTTGCTCTGTTGCATTAGTCCCCAACACTTTAGGAAAACCTGAAAACAAGATACAGATCATTTGCATATATTCAAAACAACTCTAAGAACAGACTTCTAAGTACACTCAAGTATGAGTGGGTGACGGGAAAAAATGTGGATTTGCAAACTACAAATTAGATTCCTCAAACTTATGAGCATCAGACATTTAGCTATTATAAAGTTATTCAAAAGTTGTTAATCACAGCTAGTTACAGATAATGATGAAAAGGAAGTCACTGTATGAGCCGTGAGTGATGGTTGTGCTGGATTAGCCACTTGCAAACAAAAGTGGTTAAAAAGATAATTACAAGTCAAATTCATGATGGGTGCGGTCCGGGTAACAACAGAAGAAACACAATTAAAAAGCCTCCCTCTTTTTTAACCAAGAACAAGGCGTAGCTTTAATACATTTTATTGGAACAGCATTTCCCTATAAATGGTGTGATCTTTTTTATATCTTCTTACTTAAGGTTCTCACGTAAGGACAGACAGCGATGAAAAAGATCAGGGGACTCATTTATAAACTGAATGTACAAGATCTAAAGGGACATCTTCCTGATATCGAGTTGAAGTTTTAAAATCCTTCTCTAACTCGTCTGCTTCTCTTTATCTTACAACTCCTCCGTTGTGGTTGTTACAGATTGAACAAGGGAAAGCTTTCGCCTCATCCGTGCACTTCCGTCAAAAGAGTACCGTATGTGGCAATAATATCTTGTGCATTCAGTGTACAATGTTTCACCAGTGAATTCACCACACCGAGGAAATCGAAAGTTAAAACTCTTCAGAATCAGAAATCGTTTTTAATGGGCAATTATATTTGCACATACAATGAATATTTCTTGCTATAGTCGCCCACATAGACACATCTAAGGTATAAAAAAAAAGTCAGGAAATGCAGTAATGAAAATATTACAGGAAATGTTATTGTCACGCCTCAGTGTTGTATAGTATTTTTAGAAAAAGAAAAAAAGACAGGCAAGTTCCAAGTCACTGTATTATCACTGTGGTTATCGTGTCATGGAACCTGATCACAAATACAATCCGATCTATGGTATTAATACCTGGAATAATCAAGAATTGACATTTTATCAAGCATGATATATCATAAAATTTGAGAAAATCAATGTTGGCATTGAGTCGCAGTACTGTGGACAGATGAGAAAGCAAGAGGCTACTCGAGTTCTCTTTAGTCCTGATGGACGGAACTCACCTACACAAATAAAACATTCTCTTTTTATTCATCTTTTCACTTAACAGGGTCGTTCCGTGTCGATATGCGTTTTATTTTCTCCTCTACTTTGTGTCAGAGGTACTTTGTGGTGTAAACGAGCTTCCATGTACGTTTGGTGACGGGCACTAACAGTCTCTGAGCAATATGGATCTGGTTTACATCCTGACCTGTATAACCTCAGTCCACCTCCCAGATGTGAACCACGTGTCTGCTGCTGCGTCCTGGTTTTCACCTCGGTTATGTTCTCTGAAAACACGAGCCGTTAAAAGATAACTGACGAGAGTAATCACACTTATCAGTTATCTACAATCGGGACACAATATACATTCCAAGATCTTCAAATGTCAGACACAAGAGGGTTAATAAAAAAGACATATGTTGCGCAATCAAATCAGAGACACGGGCCCCGCCCACAGGACGCCAGGATCCAGTTACATCTCGATGACTGTATCACACTGGAACGTGGACCAGGTCAGTCTTACTGTTAGGGCTGTGTGTCGCAATGAAGATGTCTGTAACAATAACAATACTGATGTGCTGAAGGACAGTGTGAGCCAAAAAGAAAAGCGCGGCAGTGCGCGTGTGCAGTGTGGCATCAACAAGCAGCGCTGAGGCGCGTTAAGCGTGATGAAGCGTTGTGATCATTTGATGCATATACGCCATGATGCTGGACATATAGACGGAGATAACGATGATTATGATGACAACCACGACCAGGGCGGCGATGTTGATGCCGCAGGCGATTCTTCCGTGCAGCCTGGCAGCCTGCAGGTCTCCGGACACCTTGTGGTCTCTGGCCTGGGAAGACAACGTCGTTTGAGTGGTTGACTTTGTGTCACAGTTCTAGTTTTCTGTAAGGTACAGCAATGTTTAATGTTGCGTTCACACGAAACTACACACACACACACATCTAAACTGCAAAAGTGACTGAAGCACAAGAATGGCTCAGGACAAAAGATTCACACTTGAAGGTTTATCCCAGAAAACTTTTTCAGCTTTGGACAAAGAAAAAGAAAAAAGCACTGCCTGATTCATGCTGGTTCTCAAACACACATAAGAAACGAAATACAAATACAACACAAAAATAAATCACCTCGTAAAAAAAGCAAATAGACCCTACACGAAGTTCTCTGTCCTCCTACCTTGAAAGAGTAGTAGAGCGCCGCCAACCCCAGGAAGCAGGGGTTGGCGTACATGAGGCAGCACATGGACCACATGATGTGGTCTCGGGGCGGCGGCATGTCGATCCTCACGGGCCCGTCCGGCACCCCCAGATCACACTTGGTGTCCCTCATCGGGACACACTCGGACGGGTATCGTGCTGCGGGCTGCATCTCGGCGTTGGGACCAGAAGTGATGTGCGCAGCCTTCATCCACCAGCGGAGTGATGCGCTTTGTTTGTGCCAGACACACAAGCAGAGCAAGTTGGGAGGCGTGTCATTCACTTTTCCTGTAAATGGGTCTTAACTTTCGATTTCGTTGGTAGGCAAATCAGTTAGTTTTACATTTCCTCTCATTCATGTCAGAGGTACAGTTGAAGACCATGTATGAATTGATGTGTCCTTTTCTTCTGTGGTGGAATGACTGCAGCACAAAAAAAACATTCGTGAATCTTGGTTCTTTTATGAATTTATTACGAGTCTTCTGATAATGTGACCAGATCTGCTGGGTCCAAAATATACAAACAGCAACATCTGATATTTGGTCAGATGTCCCTCGGCCACTTTGACCTCAATTAGGCTCTTTTGGTTTTCCATCCACAAGCTTGTGGCTTCTGGTTGAATCTTTCACCGCTCCTCTTGACAGAATTGGTCTGACACAGGCTTGTTTCTTCTCCACAGTCCACATGTTCTCGGTGGGGTTTAAGTCAGGACTTTGGGAAGGCCGGTCTAAAACCCGCCATCCCACCTAGAAACTGACATCTGCCAAGCCTCTGCAGTGGATATGGTGGAAAACAATAAGCAACCGCTGATCTGGATGAGCTGGCTGACACTGTGACACCCTACGTCAGTTTATGTGAGGACATTCCCACAAGGACTTACAGTAACGATAAAACCTGGTTCACCACCAAACTCAAGACAGCTTCGGCGTACAGAAGGGGAGGGGGGGGCAGAGGCCTTTATAACCAGGCACACACTAACAAAAGAAATCAGGGCAGCCAAGATGGGCTACTCTGAAAGGTGGAAAGACGGGTTTGGCTGAGGACCTTAACTTGATCTATTGACACTTTTGAAAGGGCAACGGTCTCACGCCTGAGCACTATGCCTCCCCCTGTCCCCCGGTAAGCCCGGTTACAAGGCTTAGGCTCGGCTCTCCAATCGAAGGGTTGGCTCTTGGCGTCTGTAAATGATTTACCACACACCATTCAAAAGAAAGTTAAGCTGATGGCGAGAAGATCCGTCCGGATTCTAACTGTCTTCTTCCCCTTTTCGTCCCAGAAATGAATCACAGCCGATTTACTTCCTCTTTTCGGGTCGACTCTGTTTATAACATAGTCCGTGGTATATTTATACATTTCATAACTCTCCTCCCCTCTCTCTTCATCAGACACAGGTATTATTCCGCGGGGCCCCATCAGGAGGCCAGGTTGACCGTAGATCTTAGACTTCTTAGCTTTCTGGTTGCATGATATCATTTCACAACATGGTTCTGATTACGTAATATAATTTTGCACAGACGGTTGACGGGTGCGTGGTACCCGCTTCTCAGACCTGTTACATCCTGTCCCCTCTCAGACAAAACCACAGAATGCGATTCCGGTCTAAACACACCGTGTTCCTTTTTCACAGACATCCTATTTGTGCTGCTATTATCACTCTATTTCTTAGCTGTTGTTTCTTACAAGGTACACATTCCATGCACCGGTAATTTTAATCAATGTTTCTCATAATACTGATTTGTTACATGAAAAAATAAAATCCTTAAACATGTATAATTATTCCAGTTCCCAAAAAGCACACGACTACAGGCCTGTTGCACTAACCTCTGTCATGATTCATGAAAGCCAAGACAGAGGAGCACGGCAGAAAGATAAGGAGGGACTGATCAGCTGGAGGCTATACATGTGTGCCTTTCAGTGCATGCATGATTATACAGTAGATTATATTGAAGTGTAAAGAAGAAACAATATTTGTATTGATACAATTGTTGTTAATGTCTTTTCACTTCAAGGTTTTGTTCCATGAGTATGTGTTTATGTCACATATTGTGCCAGTGATTTGTGTCATTTGATGACCAACCTTGGATTTCAATTCATTTATTTTTAGAGGATGTTAAAATATGTTTGCTGAATATTGCACTTGACAAGGCAGAACCTTGTTTACATTTTCACGGCCTGGTTCTTTTTTCTTACAGTTTGTGCCTGTGTTGGTACTTATGATCTTGTTGGTACTTGGCATCTTCTGGACTCTGGTGTTCACAGTAGCTGCAGTTCCTAATATTCTGCTGGAGTTTTTTACTTTTTCCCCATTATTGCCTTCTCTAAACTGTGTGCTCTGCAGAACTGAAATCATAGCACATATTTGAGCTAGCGACTGTGATGAAGCCAGTGGAGGAGCCACCAGCAGCTTGGAAGCATATTCATCTATTTTATGTTTTTAACTGCTGCATCATTTGGTTCATGCAGTCTAAATATTCTCCACCATCTTGACTGCCTTATGAACGGATCCTGTTTTTGGACTTCATCCCCGGAACTACTCCACTCCAAGCTCTCCCAACTCACTGTGCCTGTCAGTGGATTACCAGCTTCCCCACTGACAGGAAGCAGCAAGCGAGGCAGGGGGAACTCGCATCCTTCGCCCGATCAACCAGCACAGGCTCTTCTCCCTGTACACCAACGACTGCACCTCCCTCTGTCAAACTCCTGAAGTTTGTGGATGATACAACCGTCGTTGGTCTCATACGAGATGATGATGCAGCGGGGAGGTTGGATGGCTGGGCCTCTGGAGCAGAAACACTGTGGACACTGACACCTGTGTTCCATCTGCTTCGTGGTTCTTGGTTGACTCTTGACCACCCTGACCAATTTCCTCTCAGCAGCAGGTGATAGCTTGTGTTTTCTTCCCGATCGTGGCAGTGACACAACTGTACCAGGCACTTTATACTTACAATCATTTGCAGTTGATCTTGGGACCTGTAGCTGCTTTGAAATGGCTCCAAGTGACTTTCATGACTTGTTCAAGTCAATGATCCGCTTTTTCAGATCTGTGCTGAGCTCCTTAGACTTTCCCATTGTAGCGTTAGTGGCTGAGTCTATTTAAATGGCTCAGAGAAGTCGATCATATTCACTCACAATAAGTTAAGAGGCCGCAAAGAAAATATGATTGCCACAACTTTATATATCACCAAAATAAATAATTCAATTTGCTATATGTATATTTTTGACCCAGCAGATTCTGTCATATTTACAGAAGACCTATAATACATTTATAAAAGAACCAAAATGCATGAATGTGTTTTGTGACAAAGACATATATTCCATTTGAGTTGTAAATCAAGACTGCCATGATATACATGTTATATACAACTGTACTTTGTGATGTAAACAAGCTTCCCTGTAAATTTGGTGACGGGTTTCTCTGCACTCCCTCTCTGAGCAATTATGTGTTGCATGTCCATACAAGGATGAAGGAAACAAACGGCCTTACATTGTTACGTGACCACTTATGGCTGTGTTTTAACTTTATGATCTGCGATAACATTTTTCTGGTCCATTTCAGGAGATAGGTTTTCATATACGAATCCATAAGGCTACTAATAAGCTTCAAAATGACACCAGCTTTCATTTGGGAGGTATCGCCAATTTGCTCCAAATTCCTTAGCGTGTATCTCACTAAGAGGCCTAGTGCAGCAAAAATACATTTCTGTCCCAATCATTCCCTAAAATCTGAACAAAACCTGAGAGGTCAAGGGAAATTCTTTGCTCAGTTGACATGGAATGACTCCATTTGGACACATTCGAGATTACCGCCATATTGACACCTGGGAAATTGACATCCGTTTTCTGAATTGATGTTCCATGTAGTTTCCATAAATGTATAGGTTTGCAAATCTCCCCAAAACGTGAACATTACACAAGGAACCTGACTAATATGTGTGTTTAGAAAATGATCTGGGGTCCAGTAGGCATCCTACAGGCCAGCAGATGCCTACCGGTTTAAATATGAGGAGAGTTGTTGTTGGGACAAAATGGGCTGAGGTCATGACACCTAGCTAAGACAGGCCCACAACTACATACAACTTCTAGATAAAGCTCCGCTGTCTTAGCAGGAGGTTCACTCATATCAGAGCCTGTTGTGCTGCCATGTGCACAAACGGCACATTTAAACACAATGTTTTTACTCATTCAACTGTTACATTTCAAATTAATTTCACACAGAGCAATAACACAAGACCCAGGCAGGTATAAAGCAGTTTATGAGCTCATAAGCTTTGATTATACAATTTCTTGACACAGGCACTAAATATACATCTCACTTGAAAGAAGTTAACAAATTGCACATTAATAAAACAGATCAATTCTATTCAGACAGGCAATCAGATAGAGGAAGTTCACCAACATACAGCAGGTTACATGTAATTTCAAAATGCTGTTTCCTCCCTATGGTCTTTCTGGTCTCCTCCTAGGCTAAAAACAACTTGGTATCTTTCATCTTTGTCAGTTACACTCAGATAAGTCTGACATGCCCAGGCTGCTCTCCAAACTACATTTCATTTTTAGTTTCATGCAAAGGAATGCAGAAAACAAAAAGGCATTCCATTTCAAAATGAAATAACATTTCAGACCTGGATTTCTTACACTGTAGATTTACCACCAATGTACATATTTGGCTATATGGTAACACTGATGCTTAGTGATGTACGGTCTCGCTCTACATGTGAATCACGGCTGAAATTAATGCTCAAGTTCTTTTCCACAAAGCTAAACTACAACAATTAATACGAGTTATTCTTGTTAAAAGGTTATAGTCGATCTGTATCTAATGTGTACACAAAAAGGCACTGCAGTGGTTTTAGTTGAGATGAGATGATTTTTATGAGCACAGGCATGACAACTTATAGTAATACTGATTAAATAAGGTTTCTCATTGCCTTTTTTTAATACCAATTTAACTGAATGAAATACCCAGTTTTTCATGATTAACTGCAGTCTGATAAGTTTATTCAGCCAAGCATAAGGAAAGCGAATCAAAACGGATCATTGTTCATATTGAAAAACACTGCCAATGTAAATATTGCCATTGTTCACTTTTGTGTTGTACGTTTAATATTCACACAAAGCTTAAGAATACGTATTAAAGAGGCAAGTACTCTCTGAAGAGGGACGGAGTAGAATTCTGTGGATGACGAGGGTAAAAATATCGTACGGGCATGACACCACTTTTTTTCTACAAATGTTACTTGAAACTCGACTGAAGTACGACTGAACAGATCTGGATGCAACTCCGAGGGCTTTAGTCGTTCTTTCCTCTGCAAAATAAATGAGATGAATTGTCATGACGTCAACTCGACGACGTATTAAACACACAGCCTGAGGAATTGTAGGACATAATCATTATTCACCATAGCACTCAACGGGGGTTGCGGGTCAAAGGGTTCCCACACGATTTTCAATTACTTTTAAATTGGCATTTAGTGGCAAGACATAGGTCAGAATTAGACACCATAGAGGCGTCACTCTTTCTACTCATGAGCTTGTCACGTCAAGAAAACCTGGTGTAATCGTTCATCTTAAGACCGTTGCTCTATCAATACAAATATCCATCATGGGAGTTTATCCTAGGATGGAGAGAGGTCTGACAGCTGAGGCATATTCGTGGATCTGGGTGCTTCATTTGAATAATAAAAAACCAAATACTTTCAAAAGGCCATACACACATTTTTCTAAACATTTGAAGACCTTGTTTTTATTTGTATCAAACCCACAAACGTTCAAGGCCCTTGGGAACCCTAACCAATTCACAGTGTCACAAAAAAGTCATAATTCTTAAGTAGCAGTTGTTAATTAAGTGCAATGGCTTGCAGGTAGATGGGGTGTGGCCCCTGGTGGACATTGAAGGCATCACATCTTGGAGGAAGCTTCTGGACGGCTGTAAACACGCACAGTTGTGTTCTGAGAAAGAAGAGACGGTGGGAGGAGGGAACAACAACAAATACAAATTATTTAATGTCTGCATTTCATCCCACATGTTCTACCATGAGGCTTTATCCAATCGGCCCAATCCGAAATGAAAGAATACTGCCACTTCACAAGTGCAGGCATTGTTTACATTTAGTTTGTTGGATTCACTAGTTTTATATACATTGACCCCATATTTTGAACGGATTAAACATGTATTTTTAAGTTGCAACGTTTAAGTTACGTTTGAAAATACTGGCACAAGCAAATTTTGAATTATGTTGGGATCCAATGGTTGCCCTTAAAATCGACATGAAACTTGTTCTGGTAGGTGATACCGACAGAGAGGAACTGGGTTTACCGGCTTGTCCTCGGAGTTCAATTTCTTGAGAAGGGTCTGGACGCTGTTTCCATAGTCTGGATGAACAGCCATCAGGTTCTGGACCTGGAGGAGGAATGAGACAACGAGACAAAATACACGATTGAAAGATTTGTCACGTAAAAAGGGGGGAGCGCGGAAGGCGACAAGGTTAGATAGATTGTGGAGTTTGCACCAGGTGGACGTTGGAAGGTGACGCGGACTCACCATGCGTTTCTGGATGAAGAGCTGGGCTCCCCTCAGGGCCCCCGCAACGTTTTGGCAAAGTCTCTTCCGCTCCTCTTCGTTCAGCACCTCAGTGTAGAAGGTACGCACCTGTTAATGCAGCACATGGACAAGTCAAGCAACTGGTCACAGTAAGACAAAGCAACACAAGATTCATTAAAGTGCATTCTACGTTTTACAAAAAGTATACATTAAGTAAACTATTTTTTAATCTAATCCTATTGCAACAATCGCCCAAATCCCTGTTGAGTCACTGGTATTGATCAACAACCCTATGAACCCCTTGCCAATATGTTATGGTCATGTAGTGCAGTAAAAATATTTCTTATTGCCACTTTAGACATTTAGAGGTTTGATTACAAATTATTTCCTTGGCTCTACAGTTTAAAAAAAAAAATGTTACAGCGGAGTAATTCAGTGTTTCAACTGTCTTTTGTAAATATGTGATGATGCTGACAATAAACTACCAGTGCTATTACAATGAGAATGATAAAGAAAGAAAGCAAGGAGGTAAAGTAAAATCAGCATTAAAAACTAGTCAAAGCGCAATAAGGGGCAAAACAAAAAAGAACATTCAGACACAACAAAGTACAAT
>OMOT01071808.1:2207-12236 GCA_900312575.1 Acanthochaenus luetkenii | reverse complement strand
CTCTCTCTCTCATATTAGTAGGGATGCCCCCCCAAACCCGGTTCTAAACGGGAACCGGTTCTAAATTAGTAAAAAACGGTATTGATAAGATCCGACGTTATCGGTTCTGTTATCTGTTTTTTTCCAGGCAGTTCCAGACTAAGTCCAGGAAACACATCACGGCTGGACTTGGTCCTGATTGGCTCCCTTGCCTAAAGAATTACTGAAATCCTTCTAATCAATGTCGGCCAATCAGGGTCCAGTACTGTGACTGTTCTGCCTGTGAGGATTTACATTCATTCAATAAATAACCTTTTTAACTAAACTACATTTATCTGCAAAACGTCATGAAGACAATTGTTCTCATCTCAAGACCACGAACGGAATAATATGGATCCTTTAAAAGTGATAAAGTAATAAGTGGTATAAATTCCAAAATCTTCACCATTTCATGCAAAAATCTGGTTCTGGCTAAAGAGACTCTCCTGGAGGCCAAACGTCACAGGTTTGATCCCCATCAACAGCGGAACTGCCCTCGAGCGAGACACCGAACTCCCACCTGCTCAGTGAAACGCCTAAAATATCACAAATGTAAAAATGACTATTTCGGGAATGTGGGTCACCAAAGACGAGGCTCGGAAAACCACCGTTACTGTTCGCTTTACCGCGTGGCATTTACATTACACAGGTACCCACTTCATGTATCCATAATCCTGTCGGCCTCGTTCGCTCACCGGATCACTGTTGGACTTTATTGTGCGGAAACTGTGGTCATTTCACAGCGTTGCACCCGAGGGAACCTCTGGCCCTGACATTTAAATAGGCTTCCTCGTTATCTCCCTCTGCCTCTCTGTGGAAGTCTTGCTCTCTCTCACTTTTGTTCTCTGTCTCTCTCTCGTTCTCTTGCCCATGTCCTCTCTTTCTCCATCTGATTCTATCTTTTTTCCCCATTACATTTTGTCCTCTTTATCCTCTGTCTTGTTCTCTGTTCTACCTCTTCTGTCGTTTCCTCTCGTTACATTTTTCATTGCTCTCTCTCTCTCTCTTCTGCAGTAGGTTTCTGTTTCTCTTCCTCTGGCTTCACCTTTCTCCCTCTCTTCCTCCACTCGTCCGCTCATCTAAACCTCCGCTCTCTTCTTCTTCTCTGCTCTCTAAGCCCTGGAAGCCACCTCAGGAAACAGGCAAACAAGAGCTGAAAGAACAATAATACAAATGATATTGATAAGGCCTGTCTATCTCGTACACACACACACACACACACACACACACACACACACACACTCACACACTCACACACACACACAAGCCCGTAAGCCTGTATCCAGTGGCTTACTGAGTATAACCAGCACTTTTATTGGACTTACTTCCTTTAATCATTCCTGCGTTCTACACTTTGTTCAGACAGAACGCAAAAAAATAAATTAAAAATTAGAAAATTAAAAAGTGGAGATGAATAGTGAGATTGACGCAACTTTGCTCTGACCTATGAATCATTCATCTGAACGATACCTTAAAGTGATCCGAGTTGAATCGGTTCCCCAATGGAACCCAAATCACGCTGGAATTGTCATTTAATATTTACTGTTAAACTCTTAAGTCGTCTCTGCATCTCTGTACCAATGTCACCGAGACAAATTCCGGTCCGTGTGTTGCACTTGACAGTGTGATTCCGATGCTGATACAAGCGATTTCATACTGTACAACAGGCGGTGGGAACACAGCCAGGAAGACCAACCTTAAGGATTAACCTTGTGAATAAAGGCCCAGTCCTGCCAGTTCCCAGAGCTTTCAGAGAGGCTTAGGCGGCACAGGCAAGGGTGGAGTGTGGTTCTACATAGAAATATGAGGTTGATGATACAGCAGCAATGAGAACTTTGATCAGAAGCTATGAAATAAAAGACATTAAAACAGCTCATTCAGATGATACTGGCATGTTTCTGATGAATACTGAATATTTCACACTGATGAGCGACTTACAGCCTGTCTGGTATTAACGACTGATGTTCATCATCTATGGTACTGTAGCTATATTTTTTCTTATGTTTTTATTGTTTGATTTTATTGTAAACCCTGTCTGCAAACCACATTTCCCTTTAAGGACAATATAGAATTCATTTCAGTTGAATTTCATTGACATTTAGGCTTTACGTTTTGAGATGTTCCGATATTTCACATTTTCATTTAGGTGGCCAGAAAAAAAGGCAGAGCGAGTATTGGCGGTAGTTTGTCCCGGTGGTTAGAGACAGGTTAAAGTGTCCTTGAGCAAGACATGAAAAATGTATAAATGTCCGGTGCATTTATGTCTCAGAGGGATTGGGAAAGAAAATAATTCCTAATGTGTGTGTCACAAAGCCATTGTCCATTTTTGTCTTTGCGTTCTTGAGCTAAAAACTGAATTCCTGCCTTAGAAACGATGTAAATGTCCTGTATGTGTTTTCTTAGGATGCGCAAACTATTAAATTCCTACATACTGAACACTGTGTGGAAAGCAGCCATCCATCCCTGCGACGCGTCCTTGAGCGAGACGCTGAGCTCGTACCTGCTGCAGGACACGTACAGTTAAAACCGCAGGGTTACTCCGTATGTTCCACCGTGAGCCAACTCATCTCTTCAAGAAATACTTCAATCCCCACACCGCCCTCCGCCTCATCTTGCCCCACTACTTGAACCAATATGCTCCTGTCTTGAAGTGTAAAAGTGATTTTCCATACCTCAGCCCTCGACTCTTGTTTATTTCCCCAGCACTTCTCTCACAAACACGATCATCCCAGAGGCGCTGGAACATTGTGTTGCTGTTGCTGCTCGTTGTAGGTCACTCAAGTCAGCTTAATGCCTAAAAGTACAATATAAATACAGTCGCATTCCTAATTACATTGCACGTAATGTGACTGGAGTGCTCCAAAAAACACCCCAAGGTGGATTGTCTCTAACAACCAGAACACACACTCAGAACCAGAACTCATCTCTCTGTTCCTCACGGAGAGCTTCGACCTTGAGCTCCGTCGAGCAACAAATAACAATGGCACAGCGGTCTTTTGTCATCAACCCAGTCGCGGCGAGCAAACCGCTTTGCGGATGAATCGTATAACTCGTCTGATTTCTTTTTGACACGTGATGTCACAGCGCCTCCGGTCTGTAATGCAGATTTAAGGCAACTGTCACATGATATGGTTGCGGTACACACCCCTCCCTCTCTGCTTTGAGGACACGGAGCATGATCATGAAGAGTGTAATGTGCATGTTACTTCTTTTTATCATTTCTTTATTTGGTGTTGTGAAGCTAGATAGGTAGATTATGGCACTAACACTGCCAGGGTTAGGGGTTCCATTCCCATTGGGACCCACTTGTCCCAATGTATGCACTCATGGTAATGAATGGGACCTAGTATAATGAAATTCCCTGAAACCACCGGAGCCCCAGATACAATTGCATAAGGTTTTACAATTTTACCAAACATATTTAGCAATTTGTCACTTCCTGATTTTAGCAAAGCAAAAGCTGAAGAAAAATGTACTCAAACAGATTCCACTAGTGCCGCCGCTTCTCACGACAGGAGGAAGATATAAATCGTCTATGAATCGCAGACAAGAAGAGACAATAAAGTAAATCGCACCCCAAAAACAAACATCAGCTGAAATGACCAAGAGTTCACATCACAGGGGATTAGTATTATCAGGGGACGTCTGTCTTCACAAAAATACAGGAGGTGATTTAGGTTGTTCATTTTAATTTAGTTGTTTGGACGAGTTACTAAGTCAGCGCTTCCACCTGTAAGTCATTTGAACGACTTAGCACTGACATACAGTAGGCAAGAAACAGCACAAATCTTTTTCATATACTGATGGAAACTTAAGGTTTGACCAAAAGCTAAGACTGGCATAATCAAACGAGTCCCTCATACACAGTGTTCGCCTCATTATACCAAATCTTAACACTATGCACATCTAAATTACGAAAGGAATCTGAGGTCTGATCATAAATGGAGACACGTGAGGAAGACTTGAACACACCATTTACTCCCCAAACCTCTAAAGAAAGTACCTGTGGTTTCAACGTGTTCTACATCTGTTATAAAGTGCAATTAGAACTGTTGGATATAACTGGAAGATTAAGATTGATAGTCAAAATATTTTGGCATATGACTCAAATCCCAATCCTGTCCTTGTTTTTGTTGTTTTTCTCCTTTTTTGGCTATTTCAAATATATTACATCATAATGCAGACAAGGGTGCAAGGACATACAGAGAGAGAGAGAGAGAGAGACAGAGAGAGAGAGAGAGAGAGAGAGAGAGAGAGAGAGAGAGAGAGAGATAGCTGCCAAGTTTATCTGGTACATGGCAGATTCTCATGGGATTCAAATCACAGATGATCTCCGTAATTATTACAAATCACTGAACGTCCCCAGGTGATATTAGTCTTGTGCGATTAAGGCCTGAGCGTTAAATTAAGATGAAATTAAATTGGCACGTTTTCTTTTTGAATAACCTTGTTGTGCGTTCCCTTTTTAACTGGTAACTGTGTGTGTGAGTTTTATTTCCCTTTTCGATTGCAGTACATTCCCTCTTTTTCCCCAACAGAAACAGACCGGGAGGACGTGGAGAGGGGATGACCTGCAACATGCTGCGAGCTGGACGTGAACCCATAACAAAGCAAGAACACGGCCTACGCTTTCCCGTCTTTGTTGATCAGTGTCGCCTAACAACACCTTCAGCTGTACCTCGATCAGAGGATCTATTCATCTGAGGGGGAACTGACTTGATGGTCCTCAAAACCTCTTTTACAATTAAGAATTTCATTATCCAAGAATAACAGATCTAAAGAGGCCTGAGAATGCACAGCCTTCTTTTTAGAATATTGATATGATAAAATATGGATCGTGAGTTAATCTATGCATAGTCTGCTGTCTATTTTATATCTCCTTCGCCCTGCATGTGAGGCGCTGTTATACTTGTACCATGTGTGTCAGTATACAAGTTGCTAAAATGTACTTGGTTTGATTGACATTCTTATTCAGTATAAGATAAGATAAGAAGTTGGCCTGTAAAATTGTTATTACATTTGTATTTATCATTAGGATTGGATACATGTCAACCCTTAAATCGTGAATCTAACACATGATTAAGATCTTCACTATGCCTTGGTAATGAGAATCACAGAAAGTGAGAATCGAAGCCTTGCTGAGTAGATATATCTAATTTACACTTCTATTGAGCCGCTGCACCAATCTCCCTTCATGCATCTATCATATATCTGTCCTGCATTAAAACCACAGATTCTTACAGAACATCCTCTTAGATATAAAAGCCTCTTCGTGGTTCAAGATGCAAAGCCGTAATGAGCTGAGGAGTCTTAGTCTCTTCACAGCGATCAAAAGCTTCTCTATTTATATAACTGGCAACACTTAACATAAGCTCTGGTTTATATTGTATCCTGAAGAGTTATAACACCTGAACAAGAGTAATAACACCTGAACAAGCATTATAACACCTGAACAAGAGTTATAACACCTGAACAAGAGTTATAACACCTGAACAAGCATTATAACACCTGAACAAGAGTTATAACACCTGAACAAGAGTTATAACACCTGAACAAGAGTTATAACACCTGAACAAGAGTATAACACCTGAACAAGAGTTATAACACCTGAACAAGAGTAATAACACCTGAACAAGAGTTATAACACCTGAACAAGAGTAATAACACCTGAACAACACAGAAACACAGGTAACTCAGATGACATATTTGTGGTAACTAGTAACTTAATGCGGTTCAATTCTTGCAATCTGTTAAAAGATACTTTTGAAAAGTAAGGTAAGCAAAGAAGTAAAGTAACGAATTATAGTGGGTGAGTTTAGAAAGACGGACTGCATCGGTGCCCCTGAATGTGCTGTGCGACATATATCATGAAGCTCTTGTGCAGCGATACGAAAGTGTAATAAAAGTCAACGTTCATTAAAGTGTTTTCCAGAAACGCCTTTAGAGTGAAAGATCCAATTAGAGTATTTGGGGAAGCAAAATGAAAGGTTCCCAGTTTCTGTTTGAATGTTTGAAATTATCTTCTCCCTGCTTCGAGCGACAAAGCTTCCGTGCGGCATTAATAATCGACCCCTCGTCACCAGTAAGGAACATTACTCAGCCTTGAGGTGGAAAGCCACGTTGAACTGTGACAGGACTCAACAGCAGCCCCTTCACTCTCTGTAGAGGTGTGGGAACCAGCAGAATCCAATTTCCTGTTATGCTATCAAATTCCATTTCACTTGGTAAGGAGATAGAAAGCCACATGTGCACATTGCCTGGTTCTTGTTTATTAAATGAATCATCTTATCTGTGAATGTGAGGTGCGACGTCTGGATGACCTGGGGAATCCACTTATGTCTCATCATCAATGATTGTCACAAAGCTCCTCGATGTTACACGACTACAAAGGCTCCTTTCTAAAAGATGTTTCTCTCTCTGGCTTGCGAGATGCGAAGCCGCGATGACCTCAGAGTCCGCGACCCTTAGATCATTAATGGCAATGGGCTAACGTCAGCCCCGGTGAAGATCTTGCGTTTACAGAATCAATTCCAAACAGAGGCCTCCACGGATTAATTGATCTCCACATCACATGGATGATTCGGTCTCAAGTCAGCCTTCATGCTCTTGTAAACAATTGATCGGGGTGTAAACCGGTATTATATGATTACAAGGCTCCACTCTTAAAAGGTGAATACCGCTGTATTCCAAGATACGAGCAGTAATTCTCTGTGTCCACGAGCTTCGATCAACAGATGTATTCATCAAGGATTGCTGATGAATGAGATGAGGGGGGTTTGAGCGAGGATGAAGAGGGCTTGTGTTCTCCTTGCTTATAGAATAGAGGATTCACACCAGAGAAAGCTCCGGTACAATCTGCTGCAAGGCCAGCAGGGATGGACAGACTGCAGAAGAAAGGGTGCGAACTGCAGAAGAAAGGGTGCGAACCACCATCCACTGTGCGCAAAGTGACAACTCTTAAGGAAAAGCAACACTTGAGCCAGCCACCATCCCTCTTGTTAAATCTGAACAGATGGACCACTGCAGGGTCAAATACAGTGAGTTACTTACTGTGGCGGCTGAACAACAGTGACATGCATCTCAATGTTTCTCTGAGGAAACGATGCAGCTTTGAACCCTGCAACCACATTGAACTGCAAACGAGAGAGAGAGAATCCATTAGTGCTGCATCATTTCGTTGCAGATGAATTGCGTTGCAGTGGAGGTGTTGCATGAGTTGGATTCATCTCTGTGATCTGTAAACTAAAGTCTGTGATGAAAACGTTTCATCAGTGAATCAAAGATGCAACAGAAATTCTGCTGCAATAGTACAATCAATAGCCTCAACTCTTGATCTAGGATCAGTCATGTACTATGATTTAAAAGGGACTACTGATTCTAGACCATTATTGTTGTTGTTCTGGTACATATATGTAGTAATTTAATTTAGCTTGCAGTAATTGAGAATCTTAGAAGAAGCTGTGGTGTTTCTTCACCGCACTTCCTAGAGATCACATGTCAATCAAACAGTGTGGGCAGAGCTTGGATTTTCTGTTGATTACGTTTGAGTTTCTGTAGGTGGCGCTCTTTTCTTGGTCTGTTCAGCCATGGTGGCTATCACTGCTCACGCTAACTAACCAGTTCTTCTTCTGTTTTTTTTACAAACAAACTGCTGTAGCTGCTGTTGGAAACGTAAAACGCATCACTTCCTGTGGACCAGAAGACTTTTCCCGGGAAAGCCCTAGCCTTTAGAACAGCAAATGTAAACGTGTTGATGAACTGGGTACACAGTAGGTTGAATCCTTGTTGTCTTAAATCAATATCAAGCTATTTTCAGTATTTAACACGTAGGCTACTCGGGCGCTGATGTGTCTTCCACTGATCCAAGATCTGCAGTCATATTCTCTTGAAACAACGAGAAGCTGCACAGTCCCATCTCCAGCTTTAGTTATGGAACTCTCTCCTCCCCCTGTGACCATGTCAAGCCCAACCGTGGGGAGCCTTCAGGCCAAACCAGCCACTGTCCCACCAGGAAAGTCTTATGAACTTGATTTCATGTGCGTCAGACATTCTTCATGAGCACCTTTTTTCTTCTTCTTCATTATCTCTGCATCGCATCAGGCGGATGAGGTCGGGGGAGGAAGAGGAAGAGGAAGAGGGTGACACCGAATACTCCAGTCTGAATTCATTCTAATTTTTGGAGACCTATGCAGATCGTCATCCGTATTAGACACATTACCAGTCAAAATGGACGGATAGATATCATATAAATATTGACAGTCTTCACTACTTTGCTGCCAACTCTCCCCCTGTCCTCCCCCGTCCCGTTTGTTCGCCGGTCTCCCCCCTGTCCTCCCCCGTCCCGTTTGTTCGCCGGTCTCCCCACTGTACCGTATGCCTGATGATGAGCTATTCCGAGCATTCCGTGACCCCTGGCGGTATCTAATCCGTTTTGTGTTTGATATGTATTTTTACTAATTAAAAGGAGATCAAAGGAAAGAGATGTGAGAGTGTCCCGTCACGGCCTGATTTCACCAGCACTTCTAAATGAAGATGAAACATTCACGGTCACACACACACAGAACATGAACACACACATTGAACATGCACCCTTTGTCTGACACACACAGACACACTAATATCACCTGGGGACGTCAAGTGATTTGTAATAATTACGGAGATGATCTGTGATCTGAATCCCATGTGAATCTGCCATGTACCATGAATCTCTCTCTCTCTCTCTCTCTCTCTCTCTCTCTCTCTCTCTCTGCCTCTTTGTGTACACAGGTCTATCAGACAGCTCACAGAGCAGAGACACTGGATGTCACCCTAGGGTCTGTAGTACAGTGTGTGGAGAGGTCAAGTGCTCTGTGTGCGTGTGTGTGTGTGTGCTGGAGGGGTCAAACGTGTGTGCGTACACACAGCACTGCTCTGTGCACGTCACGTTGGCCTTGTCCACTACATATTCTAAAACCAGGGGGGAAAAGCCCAAGGGAGCAGACTACTAATCACATTGTGTGATGTCTCATTTTTCCCGCTACAGTGGCAGGAGCACAAGTCGCCTGTCGCACGTCTGTCTTGCACTGGCATTCCAGCGGTCAATGCTGAAAAACTGATATATATTGTCTCAAAACTCAAATGAATATAATAGTCTGCCATTTGGTGCCGTACAGCATCATTAGTCCATATACTTTTGTTATTTGTGGCCAAACAAACCCTAAATCTCCCCTTTAGATAATATTTTACTGCTGCCTTGTCCTGTTTCCTCTCTCTCTCTCTCTCTCTCTCTCTCTCTCTCTCTCTCTCTCTCTCTCCCTCTCTCTAGCTATTTCCCTGTAAAGGTGTAAACCGAGGCGTCTCTCCTGTCTTTCCGTGCCTCCTTCATTTGACCGCCCAACCGAGGGCTCTCAACCCCTCTCGCTCTCCTTCTCCCTCCCTCCCTCCTTCCATTCATTTTTTATGTGAGCGTGTGCAAAGTCTTCCAGAGGAAAAGAGGGGAGGAGAGAAGAGGAGAAGAGAAGAGAGGCAAGCCAGATGTCCCAGTGAGCGACGTCGTGGTACACCTCTCTCCTTTTCTCTTCTCTCTCTCTTTCTCTCTGCTTCTCTTCTCCCTCTCTTCCCTCAGTTCGCCTCTCCCTGAATAATGGATAGTTTAAAACCAGACACACCCCTCCTTTTTTGTTTTCCTCATCCTTCTCCTCCAAGACCTCGGGAGGTCGCTGGGTAATGGTAGCACATGTGTTGTCTGTTCACTCTAATCAGTGTATCGCAGACCTGCCCCCTTCCTTCTCCTCCTCTCTCCTTCTCCTCTCCCTCCTTCCTCCTTCTCTCTGCATGTTTTTCTGTTTTGCCCTCACCTCTCCTGCCTTTTTTTTTTTAAATCTGGGGGCTGAGAGAGAGAGAGAGAGAGAGAGAGTGAGAGAGAGAGAGAGAGAGAGAGAGAGAGAGAAAGAGAGCGAGAGAGAGGAGAGGCATCTGTTAAACTACAGGGAGTACTTGCATATCTCATTTAAGACAATTTGACAGATGACG
>OMOT01071779.1:4096-15845 GCA_900312575.1 Acanthochaenus luetkenii | reverse complement strand
CATGGAGGCAAATGGAGGACGAGAGATGGCAGAGAAGGTTTTGGAATACGGGTGAGGTTGCGTTGAGTAACTAGCCGGCTACCAGCAGTGTGGGTTGAGAATGTTACTGGCAGATAAGGGGCTGGTGGAGAAAGACATAAATAGATCATTGGAGACAGAGGCAGAGAAGGAAGAGAGAGAGGCAGTCTAGGCTTTGAGAGAACATGGTTGATATGCTGGCAGTGATATCAGCAGTGATGTAGACAAATACTTATTTTTTGTGACCCCCATCTCAGCCCATAGTGGCCTGGTCAGTAAGGCAGGTGGCTATCTGACACTACAGCGAGGGAGCGCGTCCGCATCAAGCATATGAGGGCCACTTGGCTCTCCCCATATTATTTAACAGTATAGTATACACATACATTTATTGTTGATGTGGAGGATTGATGAATGGATGGATAGATGGACAGGAAATTATTTTTAAAAATCATGGGAGATAATCCAGATACAAGACGTGTGTGCCCCACCTAGACTGGGAATGGCGGAGGAAACAGGATATTATAAGAATAGACACCAGCAGTCTTGCCAGGAACAGATGGTGAGGCAGATCTATGCACAGACAGACTCTTCCTGCCAATACAGGACTGTGTCAGAATAGTGTCAACATGAACACATACAGGACATGCCCACACGCACACGCACACACGCACACGCACACGCACACACACAGTCTTGGGCTCCTAAAAGTCTTAGTAAGTGCCATACCCCACAACACTTGTAGATGAGGGATATTATGTGAATGATGTGCTTCGTACTTTCATTTGACCCAATTTTGGAGTTCTCTCCCAACAGAAAACGTTCTTTTAGACTGGAACATTAAGCATTTATAGGTAGTGGGCAGGCAAAATAATGAAATAAGCTGATCCAAAGCAGCTCTCAGGGTCTACTAAATGAAGCACCATGCAGCGTCTTTTTTCACAGTTAATTAGGTTTCTACATATGTCTTCTGCTGCACATCAGACATCCTCATTGGCCCTCTTCCACTTGTCGGCCTTCTCTCCCCTATCCTACCATGTAACAATCAGCTAAAGCATGATTAAACGCACGAGCGCCCCCCTTCCTTGCTGTTTACGACAGCAGCCCATTATCTGACCTAAGAATCCACACTCCAGCGGTGTCTGGGAATTTGAGCTTCTTCCCCAGGCCAACTTTCAGCCACCAGTTTGATTGTTCTCTGAGGACTGGCAATCTTGGCTGTGGCGTCTCACCCACCTCGATGAAAGCAGTGGTCTGCCTTGCTGGGTGTCTTGCCTAGGACGATGCCAGGACAATGCCGGCACCCGGTCGCTGCGCGGCCGTTGTGTCCGTCTGACGGGGCTGCCGGGCAGCAGCTGAGGATGTGCTCCTGCTCCAGCGTTCCTCTCCGGAGGCACAGGGCGCATGATGGTGACTCAGCTTTGTCCCCGCAGAAGAGGTTGGACAGGCTATTGTGGAGGCACTGACATATTTTGAGAAAATTCTCAGCAGGTTATCCTAATGTCCTTCCCTCACCCTTTTGACCTTTACCCTTCTCCTCTTCAATCCCTTTAAACATTTCCTTCCCCACTGTACATCGCTCGTTCCCTTTGATCTGTGATTTATATGTGCAGTATGTGTGTATTCCCCAGGTTACTAGTAACTAGATATAAGTGTATGGCCAGTACTGTGAATTAGTGTGGCCTGGTGAGCTGGGAATCAGTCTGTGTGTGTGTGTCAAAGAGGAGGAGAGACAGAGAGGCAATAGAGATATAAAAACATGTATTTTTAAGAGTCTTAAAAAAAATACAGTATTATTTCAATCTCACAATACAAACTAGCCATATTCTACTTGCCTCCTCAACAAAACACCCACTTCCTGTACACAAGGATTGACATAATAGTATTTACTATACGCTCGTTATAAGCTATCCATCCATCCAGTTCTCCCCAGGGGAGTAAGATGGAGAGATGAGTGTGTGTGAGTGTTTATAGATTGGGATAGTGGAACTTCAGATCCTTTTGTAAATGTGCGTATTTGCTCATGCATATGCCAGGGTTGCCACCCTCAATGCATCCATCCATCCATGCAGAAAAACAAGGGATGACCCCCACACCCCGGCCCGGGCCCGGCCGCGACCCCAATCCACCAGATTTGGATTTTAAATTACATTTTTAAACGATTTCCTGATTATATTTCATGTGCAGCAGTGATATTATTTTTACTTGTGCCACTCAAGAAAGCACAGAGAGTCATACTTAAAGTGCTTTATTAACAATGAACATTAGAAATAAATCAAGATCAATTTATAGAACCTTTCAAATGCTAACGCCCCCCTTCTCTCTCTCTGTGTGTGTGGAGCAGTTCATCAGGGTCTTTTATTTTTCATGTATCTTTTGGTCTCTCTCTTTCTCTCTGGTGGAGTGCTAGAATTAACACAATCATTCTTTATAGGCGGACTGGAGGAAGACATTTTGAAATGGCATCTCTCGTAAATTGGGGGCAACCGTGGCAGACATAATAGAGAGTGGGCTAATGCTAGTAGGGAGAGAGGAAGTGCTTGTACATGAGGACCACTGGCTACGAATATGCTCGTCTCTTACTATTTCCTGTGTTTGATTTTGTTTGTGGTTGTTATTTTCAGTTTATGAAAATACGGCACAAATCGCATCCCGTATTGATTACAAATATTTTAATCCTCAATTACGGGATGATGGCAACCTAAGCATATGCGTATGTCTGTGTTTGCAATGACACATGACAAAGTCTGCATCAGATTTTGTATCAATGTAATACCAATGGCTTCCTAGCTCCAGCATCACTTCTGTTCCTTCCTCTTTCAAATTTCTTTCCATCTGCTTTTAATGGATTGTTTTCATTTTCCGCATGTGTCTCAAACCATTGTACATTCAAATACTCAACTTATAGTGATAGAGTGGAACCGACGCGACCGAGAATGGCGCAAGAGGGAAAGGAAGAGGATGGAGAGGTGATTTGAGGACTGAGGAAAGATGGATGGGCGAGAGGGCGGAGTTACATGTGCATTTGTGTGTGTATGGCACTCTAAAAACAAGGCGAGGCCAGCCGAGCCCCAAAACACACAGTAGTTGTAGAGTCCTAGAGTCGCGCACTTGGCTGCTATAGAGAGAAGGCTAAGCTCCAGTGTGTTTGTGTAGTGTCGGCACGTACGGGACAAAGGGATCTTATGTTTCAGAGAGGACAGTTGGGCAGGGAAAAGTGTATGAGAAAAGGGGATAAAGGAGAAAGAGGCAGAAAAGCTCAGGTTTATCGAGAGGTAAAGTGAATAGTAGATGTGAAAGGGGGAGCTCCGGGGGGAGGTGGGTGAGTTTGCTGGTTGTCTACTCGGTTGTATTGATGGTTGCTGGAGGTTATGGAGTTGCAGGAGAAAGAAAGAGACAGCAGGGTGCAGGAGCAGCCAGTGTTTATTTATAAATAAATGCTTTGAATAATTTAGAGGAACCATCAAGTGGCCATGTGGACTATTCTCAAGTTGGATAAACAGGGCATACAAACCCAAATCTTTTCAGGGTACGACAACTCTGATTCATACTGTCTATAGAGCGTCATGCAATGTCTTTGAAAAGGTGCACATTAGTCACCTGACAGAAAACACTAGGATGAACTCAAAGAACATCATTAAACTACAGTTTGTCTCACATCTTCTTAGAATCTATCCTTCATCCTATGATCTCCTCTCTATTTGTCCACTTTTTCTCTCTATGTCTGTCTCCATCTTTGTGTCTCCCCATCTACAGTGTCTGCTCCTCGTGATAGTGTCCTATATTGCTGTGGCACTGGGGTCCAGAACCACGAAACAATGCCTCACTGCATGGATCGCAGGAGACACAAATCAGAGAGACAGAGGCAGAGATAAGTGGCCAAAATAAAAAGTCAGGGATTGTATGACAACAATGTGTGTGTGTGCGCACGTTTGCACGCATATCTGTGTGTGAGAATATATGGAGAATACCATAGAGGAAAGACTGAGAGATACACAAAAGTAAAATAAAAACAGAATGAGTAACAGTAAACAGTAAAAAAGCCAGGATTTCTTCCAAATGGTATAATGACTAGTTGTGAAACCGCCTGCCTCTTCTTATAGGTGTTCAGTGGAGTTACCGTAAAGAACAGTGTCAATTCAGTATATGGGCTGAGAAACAAGTTGCAACCGGTTTCATCATCCATCCAGACTGACTTGATAAAAGCCCTGTGCAACTTTTGAGTTGAGTGTTCATTGGGGTATCATATATATATATTGAGTCCATATTGCACCAACCCTACAAATTCATTTTCCTAGATTTCATCATCAAATTTGTCAACGACTATGTTGATAAAGGTTAAAAGAGTGAATTAGCAACAGCAAATATAATAGATGATTGTTCATAATATGCTTATTTAACTTGTGAGTATTTCTTTTACCAATATTATTACGTTCCGAAGGATTCTTTACATTGTTGGCCATGGGTGCCGGAGCCCCCACAGCACCCATTCAAATTCTGCTTATGGTTCTACAACGAACCCGTCACACTCGAAAAGGGGACTGATATGGACTAACATAGATGCATTTCATGGTGAGAAGGCCCTTTAGGACTGTCTTGATTATAGTCTAGTTACTGTGGCAATAAGGCAGCGGTATCTCAATAGCATCCATGTTGTTTTCATGTCCTCTGATAGATTCCAATTCTTATTTATTTGCTAAATGTTATTGTCAGACACTTAATGTAATTTTAATGTAGACCAAGACAATGTGACGTGACATGGGGGAAATAGTTTTGGACAGCCTGTAAGAAATATCTGATCTCAAAATCAGGTTTCAATCAGCTTTTCCCCTGCCTTGAATAAAAACTCACATTCTGAATAAGTGATTGATTAACATTGAACAAAAAACTATGCCTCTAACTATTTCAACTGAATGAACTCTCTAGGGCTGTCATACTGTAGCTGGATTTCGATATCTTAATACTGGTCCAGAAAAGGTATAAGATAAAGAGAGAAAGAAAGAAAGAAAGAAAGAAAGAAAGAAAGAAAGAAAGAAAGAAAGAAAGAAAGAAAGAAAGAAAGAAAGAAACAAATAAACAAACAAACAAACAAACACACAAACAAACAAACATGCATACAACATACTGACACTAACACTTCAACAACTTGTGATAATAACAGTACTGCCATTTAGTCAGTACTGTTCTAGGCACCTTGCAGTGCCTGTCCTCGTCCTCGTCCTTAGCCTACATTTCACAAGAGAGCATACTGAGACCTGTAAGAATACACCCTGAACTTCACGTCTTGGAAAAGCACATCGCTTTTACTAAGCATTTACGATTGCCCAATTGACGTCTATTGTAGCCCAGTGAGAGCCTGCAGGGAAACTGTAGAAAGCTCAATACTGAGCCAACTAAGGTCCAAAATAGCGAACTTATCCTTTAAGTATGGCCTCTTGTTCTACCTGTGGCTTACTTTTAGAAGTAGCGTTCTCTAGTAGAGAGACGTGTCCATCAGCTTGAGGGTGATATCAAATTATCTGCTGTAACAGACACACAAAATGCTATTTGTTTTTTTTTTACAGTTTTTCAGATTTTGTTACAAGCATTTCTTAATAGTTTTAAAAACCGTTAATGCAACTGTCAACACTAAGACTCTGTTTAACCAAACAGTTCATTTCATGCACAAAATGCAACCAAGCTCTCAAAACAATGAAGACATGTCCCAACATTTAATAAGTCAACCAAAACAGCAGGTATTGTCATCTGTTGAGTATTTGGTCAGGTAGTCTGGTACACACTGACCCAGAAAACACTAAGAACAACGTCAATGCTGCAGTGAGCCTTTGTGTTCTGTGGATCTTTGGTTGGTGGTATAAAATATGTATACTGTAGACACTTTGCTTATTTAACTTTTGTTTGTAAAACAGCATGGGACCTCTCGTTTTACTGTGTACTATACTGAGGGATACACAATATAAATACTGCAGAAAAGGCTTCAGAGAGAGACCGGCTCCAGTGTTATCTACCAAATTTACTCTGTGGTCACGTTTTATTATTCATGATTGTGTTATTCTCACTTTCATTCCTTAGGTAGAGAAATACAGAACATATCGTGGTTCATATTGACTCATTAAGGAGTACAACTTCTTGCTCTTCATTACGTGACGATTCCATATTATAGAGGACGGGTGACAGTCGTAGCACTGTAACAGGTGAAACAGTGATACCATATATGATATATGGTATCTGATATATGATATATCCCAGGTAACAGAGTAACTGCGCTGAAGGTTCTTACCTCAAACCGTCTGGAGAACTCTGTATTTTCAGAAATTGTCGCGCACAGAAAGTGGCACACAGCAGTGTTGCGAGAGAGAATGAGCCAATCACAGTCTGTCCTTACTGTCTGTGTGCCAATCTTATCTCATCGTGTAGGGAAAATATTGTGTTCTAGCCTAGCTATGTGTTTAGAATAGCCTGCTCAATTTGCAGTCTTGCTATTTTTGAAATGTTATATTTGAACTGCTTGCTATATTTTAAACTTGATTTGTTTGGGCAGCACGAGAGCGTGAGACGGAACCTGAACGCGTGAGTCTAATACCAAAAACGTGAGAGTTGGCAACCCTGGAGTAGGCTACACTGCCCTGTCGATATTGCCAACTCTCTTTCCAGGAAAGAAGCTATTGGCTCATAAAAAAGTTGCCAGATGACATGAATTTGCATATCAATATATTTGTTGGCTGTGGGAGGGGGCTACGCTGTCAATGGGATCATAAAGGATCTCTTTAGATTACACAAGCAAGTAGAGCAAATCAGCATCAGCTGTACCAATTTGTTGCCAAACGCTTTGGGAGTCAACACATTAACATTGTTCCACATGGTTTGAAAAAGTAGCTACATTTGTTGCTAATCGTTTTTGAGCAGTATTTGCTTGATAAAGAGGTAAAAGTATTATTAACGAGGAATCTTCACATCTTATTTGTGAATTGTCATTAACTCCCATAATCTTTTTCTTGTATACAAATGAATTTCAATGACATTACACGACAGGAGAATGTACTTCGGGGGGTCCTTGTTGATTCGTTGCCATAGACTGTTAATGATGTATGAAGATATACGTTTCGTACATTTGAATGACAACACACAGCACACAAGCAGTGCATGTATGTAAATATTGAATTGAAACCTTTATTTATTCAGGGAAGACAATTGAGAGCAAGCTCTCTTTTACAATGCTGCAATGTAATACATACAAAATAGAACTACAGTATGTTACAACAAAACAAGATTAAATCACAAAACAAAATCACAAGGTCCAAGAATAAAAGACAAGACTGTTAGAAACATGTACTATAAGAAACATGTACAGTCGACATGGAGCACACCTTCTATGAGAACCTTGAATCTCTCCAGAGAGACAAGTTGGTCCAGCTTTATGGAGACCTGCAGCCTGTTCCACTTCTCAGGTGCATAAAAGCTAAAGGCAGACTTTCCTGCATTGGTGTTACACCAGGGTACGTTCGGCCTTATATTGTGATTGTGATCTAGTATGGTGTTCTATGTCTGTAATATTCAAAAGTGAGGACAGCTTGCCAGACAGTGCTTTAAAAATACATATAAGAGAATGTTGTTCTCTTCAAGTGGCAAGGGACGGCCATCCAACTTTGCTATACAGAACACAGTGATGGGTGAGAATCCCATCACCAGTAATAAAATGCAGAGCACTATGATATACTGCATCAAGAGGCATCAGAGAGGTGGGCGAGGCATGCATATACAGAACATCACCATAGTCAAAGACAGATAATATTGTTGACTGCACAACCATTTTTTGCTATTAGAGGAAAAACAGGACTTATTTCTATAAAGAAATCCTATCTTTCCCCTTAGTTTTTTGGTGAGGTGTTCCACATGGGTCTGGAATGATAATCTACTATCTAGCCAAATACCCAGGTATTAATAAGATCCTGGAGAGTGGGAATACCTATACTGGCATCAGTCCCGCGAGACCTTGTAAATAACATACATTTAGTCTTGTCCGAATTTAGGACAAGCTTATGGCTATTAAGAGACAACTGTAAAGCATCAAAAGCAGACTGTAAATTTGCAGTGGCTGTTCCAAGAGTGGATCCTGCACTGAATAGGACTGTGTCATCCGCATAATAATGGTCAGAACAGTGTGGGAGGGGGGGGCACAATGTTATTAATAAAAATAGCAAGTAAAAATGGGCCCAAAATGGACCCCTGTGGAACTACCTTACCAATTACAAGAGAGTTTGATTTAAACCCATCAGCAACAACAGCCTGTGTCATCTGTGTAAGATAATTTGAGAGCCAATTGACAGATAGCTCCATCTAGACATATTGAGGATAGTTTATTTAATAAAATGCTATGATCCACTGTATCAAACGCCTTTGACAGGTCGATAAATAGTGCAGCACAGTGCTGGCAACTATCAAGACTGCTGACTATGCCATTCACCATGAGTTTTGTGGCTGTTACCGTACTATGTCCTGGTCAACCCTGATTGTTGCGGCTGAAGAATATTAAATGCATCCAAGAAAGCCTGTAACTGAGAATGATCTAATGATTCAAGAAGCTTGACTAGACAACATAGTTTTGAAATTGGACGGTAGTTATCAAGTTCAGTAGGATTACCTAAGCAGCGGTATAACCTTTGCAGCTTTCCACACGGCAGGGATTTTACCAGAAACAAACGTCAGATTGAATAATTGGACAAGTGGGGATACTCACATGATCAAGATCATCCTCACCTTTAGATTTCTTAATGCTTAATTGTGAAAGAGTATTAAAAACGTCAATGTGGCTTACTGGTCTAAGAGTAAAGTTGCAGCAAACGTTGGGTTATATGTTACATACTGTATAAAATGTATGTACAGTATGTAATATTCTGTAAGATGTTTGCTAACAGCTCAGTTGCTAACGTTAACTAGCAAGCCAGGTTGCCTAATGTCACTGTATTCTCCATATAGAAGAGATTAAGGCAGCTGATAAAGGGAGCAAAAGAGCTGAGATCACATTCAAATAAACTGCTTATTAATTAGATACAAATAATTTCACTCATATTGTTTGAATAGGGATGTCTGGTTTGCCTCATTGACTTACAGAGTTTGGTCACTGCAGAGTTGTCACACAGGCAGGGTTGAAAGAGCTGTATGTGTGTGTGTGTGTGTGTTTGGTGGGTGGGGGTGGAGGGTGATCATACATCAGGGAATATATCAAATCAGCCAGACAGGAAGTTAATTTGATGTTATCCAAATGTGGTTGCCGTCTGGAAGAATATCTATTCATTCCACAGGAAAACCAGGACCAGCCATATTATTGATGGCTGCTTGGACAAATTACATACTGTCAACCTGATTAATTAAAAGTAACCACCCAGGTGACCGTATTCTCCTAAACTGCAGGATTCAATTAATTAGGTCCCTGTTAAACATGTGCTTCAGTTAACAAGGTTAAAAAACGATTCATCAAGCAATATTTCCAAAGCATTTAATCAAAATTACAACAAAATATGGTGAATGAAAAACAATTAAAACAAGGCAAATAACAACAGAATTAAATAAATAGACCAAAGCTACTACAAAAAGTATTATAATAAAGAGTTTTAGGAAGTAATTTTAAAGATATTACAGAATTGTTTTGTACTCAACAGAGGTGGTTTTCATAATACCATTGTTTTGTTTGGTCTCATCTGCTCAAATCTTTTTTGTTTTGTTTGTTTGTTATTTCTTCTTTCAAATAAATATTCTAATCAACAAATCTTCCAAATGTTGTAATTTTTATGAAGACAAATGAATGAGGAGTAGCCATGGATGTACTGTTGAATAGTGTTTAGTCGCTCCTTAATGTGTTAAGTTAATAATTAATAATTAATGATAGTGGCTGTCATAAAGGAATTTACACGCTGAAGCAAAGTTAAAGATATGAGAGTGGTATGACAAAAATACATGAAATGGAACAAATGCCTTGTGGCCAGCAGGAACACTATTAAGAATTCTAGGCCATCTGACAAAACTTGCAGCTTGGGGTCAGACACACAAATGTTGTTAATTTCTTCCTTATTTAGGGCAAGACAAGAAAACAGCGTTAAGTTATGGTTATGGCCCTCAGAATGTGTACGCCTCTTTATGGATTAGACAAGATGACTCAGTAAGGCCGTCGTGAGACAGGTTAGTTTTACCCTACTGATGATGTGTTGTTGCAATAGTAATCCTGCTCAGTACGAGAGGAACCGCAGGTTCAGACAATTGGTGTATGTGCTTGGCTGAGGAGCCAATGGTGCGAAGCTACCATCTGTGGGATTATGACTGAACGCCTCTAAGTCAGAATCCCCCCTAGACGTAATGATACCGTAGTGCCATGGATCTTTGGTTGGCCCCGGATAGCCGACTCCGGTCGGTGAGTAGAGCCGTTCGTGACAGGGCTGGGGTGCGGCCGGATGATGGTCGCCCCTCTCCTATTTCGTACCGCATGTTTGTGGAGAACCTGGTGCTAAATCACTTGCAGACGACCTGATAAGGCTCACAAATTCAGAGGGCATGTCACAGGCAACAAGTATCTAACATGTTGTGACATAAGAAGTGAGGAAAACTAGCTGGCTGGGTGGACTGAGGGTATGAAAAAGTCACGTTCAAGTAAATTATATAATAAATTATATTTGTACTCCATCCGATTTCTTGGATAGTCCATGAAGTTTCCAAGACTGTTTACCTGCTGTATACCATCCTGGACTAGGGAAGCACCCACTGATTTCTAAAGATACATTGGGTTGGCAGTTGCGCTAAGGCTATATCTCAACTTTAAACCTTCTCTTATCTTTAACGGGTTGGTTCTGTTTCATGGCGTATACCAATACAGTGGATCTAATGAAACTATCCCTCTGTAAAATAGGATGAGCTTGGATTTCAGTCAAAAGGGGGATGAGGGTGAGTGTAGGCATGTCATGAACGTCACATATTGTATAGTGGGCACCTTCCATCACAAATGCTACAGTGATTTAGGCCTACAACACTTCCAGGAGGCTCAACAGTCAATTGTAGCATCCCAGAGCCACCACCCTCTATACCGTCTCTCAGCACTGAGCAGACTAAATTGCCTACGACACGTAACACTTAGGCTTATAACTTGCTCACATCAAAACAAATCATTTTGCTCTCTACACCAACAGGCTAATTGTCTGGCTGACCCTGCCGACTTCAAAGGTCCCACTTATCAGTCAGAACCCGCATTGTGCCAACAATCATAGTCTAAAGAAACAGTTGACTCTTTCTGGTTTGAAACAACCTGCTCAACAATTCAGAAACTGTTATATCAGCAAACAGTAGAATGAACTGTGTAAAAGTCGGGACTTTAGATGGCGTATGACTTAGTAATTCTGCCTCAATGTCTATACAGTCATATAATAAACAAAGCCATCTATCCCGGCTATGAGGTAGATTTCAGAGTAATCAGCGAACTGAATGTCAGACCACAATACCTGATCAGGTCTTAGGTTGGCGTTGACTATCGTGTATTTTGGACTGTATTTGTTTGGTCTTTGTCTGCTCGCATTTCTCAATGTCCCTTATCTGCCCTCTTTGTGCCTACTAAGTCTTCTTATTGGCACTCTGGCCACTTTGATGCCAGTTCTGTACAGTATAGGGTTGATTTCTGTTGAACTTTTGCCAGTCACTTCAGAACTTGATTATTGAGTATATCACACTTGGGAAAGCCTAACACTGCTGTCTG
>OMOT01071719.1:0-11391 GCA_900312575.1 Acanthochaenus luetkenii | reverse complement strand
CACAGGTGAGCATCATGAGTTTCCCCCTGTTGGCCAGTATTTACCCCCTCCTACCCCATGTAGGCCTGCTAGCAGTTATAGGGAGGTAAAGTGTCAATTTACACCATCTGGTGGTTGCACCACAATTCATTTTCAAAAAAATAAAAAAAAATAAAAAAATCGAGCGTTGGTGATTACGGACGGTCCCCGAATGCCCCTCGGAAAATATCCTGTTTCCTCAAGCGGCGCACAACGTCCGTCAACTGGGGCAGACGGGGCGTCTCGGTCTCGCTACAAGTGGTCGGCGACGGAGGAACGTGAAGGGTGAGGCGAACCCACTGCAGCTGGGTTGTTTTAAAATGAAATTTCAATGGTTGTGTGAATAACAACTTGAAGTTGTAACAGTGTTGCTGTGTTGATGCTTTACGGCTCTTTGTTGTGATTCCAATGGCTCTATAATTGTTGACAGTATGATGATAGTTTGTTGTGGATGTAGGCCTAATAATAATAAATATAAATACAAAAATATGCTTGTTGTATGGTTGGATGGCTTGCAGACATGGTCGAGTTGGTAGTATTGAGTTGGCTATTTGATATTATATATATATATATTTTTTAGTATTTAGTATTGAAGGCCCATTGTGAAAGGGCATGGCCCGCCACTGTCGAAGAGTAACATCGTGACAAGGTAACTACACAACCCAAACCTCTACCAAAATGTAATGATGCTTTAAGGACCAGTAAAGGATGATTTTTGTCACAATCATGTTGCATATCACAACATACTACACAGCTATAGAGCAAGTCACAACATAATATTGGTTGCATAGCACTAGTTTCTAATCCTCTAGAATATCCAAGAAGTAATTGCTGTATTTTGTACATTGTAGCAAACTCGAAGCATACAGTAATATTATATAGGCTTGTTGTTAGTGTGATTGAGTGGGTGGTTGCAAAACACCCTTCAAAATATGTATCAGACAATGTTAATATTATGCTTTATGCACTTTTTGGCTTTTAGTGTGAGGTAGAAGAAGAGAGCTCTAGGATATTCAGGTTAATTTAGTTTCTTTGGGCGCCTTAGTCTAACATTTATTCCAATGGGAGGTATTTTTCAAGAAGCCAAAAGGGTGCGTGAAGGGTAATAAATCCCCAGCAAGGATCTCCCGAGCCTTGCAGAGGTTTCAACACATGGTAAAACCCTGGGCCCTGGGCTATACTGTGAGAGAAATATTAGGTATACTTTTTACCTGAATAATGCACAAGGTCAAAGGTCATGGTGGAATTTCCACTTCTATAAAAATGTAAGAGAGAGGAAAGGTGGGAAAGAGGTCCAATGCAATTACTTTCATTCATAACACCACGGAACCATGCTAATTAGTTTAGGTATGAATAACTGCCCTTGCTGGTGTAACTCAAACCTGCACTGCATTTCCGTCGTTAAAATTCAACCTATTAAAAATGTCATGGATTATTGGAGTTGTTTGTCAAGCTGCACAAACCATCTGTGTGGGAATCATGGCCTTTCAAACTTTACATTTGATCTTAAATTGTTGCACCCCTTTCAGGCCAGTGGCAGCGAGGTCATGGGTTAAAACTCTGCCTTACTCCTCCCCTGAATATTATGCTTCCGTTTCATGATTCTATCTTAATTGGTTGCAAAGATATGTTTGTGGATGGACACATGGATATGGTGCAGGAGACGACACAGGGGATTAGACACTGTAAGAGACACCCCAGAAATGCAGTTATGATTGGCAGATGTCCAGGGACTAAACATCTGCAAAATATTGATCTATATTCCAGTTATTCTTTAGATGATGCTCAGATAATACATTTTCTTATGAGAACATACATTTACACATGATATATGGTTCAATGATGATGTTACAGGGATATGATTAGTGATTTTAATGACACCTAAGCTATGCTTTAAAATAATGCTTTGACTTGTAATAAGTAAATAAAATCACACATGAACAGAGGAAATACCTGGATTTAATTCTTACACAGATGAAAGGTCCAAAGAGTTGCCTGCTGAGGAAAGATCATAATAGTTTCAAGCGTATTAAAATGACATAATATCTTGTACAATGTGTTTCCTCCATAAGCCTGCACTGATGCACGCAGGAGGAGCAAATCAGCCATTTTCTAAAGTGTATTATGTTATTGGGGCCCACCGACTGACCTTGATGTTTCCTTGGAACATTTCACCAACCCCAAGGTGGCTATTATCGTGATGAATATTCGGCACGGCCGACAGCACCACAGCTTATTTATTTACCCAGCGAGAGGTAGCTGACTACTTCGCTATGACCTCACGCTGTGTCTACTTCCCTCATTTGTCAACTTGCACCTCCTCTGGTGGCCATGCAGCTCCGGAGCAAAGTGAGGGGCGTAAACAAAACAAGCAGCTGAGTGAGGCAGTTGAAATTTAGACAAACAAACAACAGAGAAAGCTGATGCAGCAAATCCCCCCAATCAAACTCTATTCTTCTTCAGTTTGTCACAGCCGCCAACCTGTGGTGTTTAAGATGTAATAGCTCAGGTTTAAAAACATGGGCTGTATGGGGGAATAATGCAATATTGCTTTTCATTAGCTGCAATAATGTTGTTAAATGCACTCGTTTGTATTTAGTTAAGCAAAACAAAGGCATGGCAGCTTTATTTTAAGCAAAAGGAAACCTTCATTTGATGGTGGCTTTGAAAGTAAACATTAGTATGCCAACAAAATGTAATTACAGAGATGAAGTACAGGTAAAAAGAAAAACATAGATTGCCAAAAGCCAACTGTATCTGTACATGTCATTCTCTCCTTTTGATCACCCTATAACATGGCGGGGGCGGCAGTAGCTCAGCAGTTCCCACCCAGCGACCGCAAGGTTGAAGGTTAAACTCTAAGCTCAGCTCTTACCCCGGGTAGTGTCCTTGAGCAAGGCACCTGACCCCCAAATTGCTCCCATTGAGCATGGCTGCCTCTGCCAACGGTACGATGATATGTAAGTCGCTTGGGATAAAAGCGTCTGCTAAATGCTGTAATGTCATGTAATGTAATGTAATGGCCTGTAATGTTCCAAACTGAAATTACGTGAACTGGATACAAACATGTTATTTATCCTCTGCATGCAAGCCAACCATGAATGGCCATCATGAATAATTATTATTTATTGCTGAAGTTATGTCTCGTAATTGCTTCTAAAGGAAAGGTCAATTGAGCATTAGTTATTTTACAATGGATTGGAAAATATTTACAGTAAATACAGTATATCCAACTGATTCACTTTTGTGAATGCAGAAAGTGTTACAGCACAATATGTAAATAATAATGTAAGAATAAATAAGTTAGGCAATGTGGTGTTCAAAATAAAAACATTGAATTTGTGACTTTTATAAAAATAATGGAGGTGTACGCAACATGAAAAATAGCATCAAATACTCAGTGGAATCATTATCATTACATTCAATTTGGATTTAAACTGCTGTAAAACCAGTGCAATAGAAATTATGATGTATGGAGTCCATGCTGCAAGTTTGCCCTATTAACACGTACATGTAATGTTAAATATATTAATACAGGATGGCTAAACATAAAAAACATAGCAGAAAACTTAGAATGCATGTCTACTATCTTGTAAAAACCAATTTCAACATACAGCAGGGGCACATTTATTCCTAAAGATTATAGAATGGGAGCAAAATGCGGAAAAAGGCGACTCCGTGCCAAACTTCAGAGAGATTCCCCTCATCCCAGATAGACCTACATCATCTTAGACTGAACGTATGAACTCTGCACTCTGCTCTTCCCTACAGTTTAATATTTTGCCACTGCCCGCTCACATTTGCGGAGCATTATCATCACACGCCAATAAATGCTGTTAGGAAATGTTAGAGTTGGAGCGTGCATCTACATGAAAGAAAGAAAGATCTAAGGGATACCATAAGCTGGGCTGTAGGGCCTGAGCAGAGAGACGCTGGAGACATGCTGGGAATAGTAGAGAATGATTGATACGCACAGCTGGGTAACAGAGGATAGCAAAGGAACGTTGAAGAGTTTTTTATCTTCCTCAATCCCTTCGTTATACGGTTCGCAATCCTCTCATCATCTTTTCTTCCTCTAAGAACTTATACAAATCTTCCAACGGTCTCAATTCTCGTGAAATGCTACAATATATTCAAACGTGTCTCTGTCTTTCTTCCACTTACTCTTCTCATTCTCTCTCACGCCGTCTCCAAAATGAATCAAAAACGGTTACGTTAATATCAAGCCTACATGGTAACAGACATCGCTACATCCTCGTTGCCTTTGTAGCGGTGTACTTCCCATTGTGTTGATCAAAGTCCTCCTGGCAATTGCACTTTTTAATATTTGTTGTGAAGCTTCTTTTAAGAATTTATATTAAAAGGGATTTATAGCAACTATGCAAAAAACAAACAAACAAACAAACAAACAAACAAACAGATCAGTAGTGAATTATCAGTAAATCCTTCATTGGATAGAAGTAATTGAAAATAAAAGTATTTCATTACTACTGTAAGCATAGATTGGACCATACTGATATACTACTACTCAAATGTTATATTGTGTGTCCTGTGCTTTGTTCAGTTTCCCTGTGTTTGTCTTACACTGTTCTGTCATTTCATTGATTGTTTTTCCTGATTATGAGAAACGGGAATATATTAGGTAGACTATGGAAGTATTCGCTGAGATACTGAGTCTTGTTTTTTATTATAATTTAACCTTTATTTAACAAGATGGTGTCTTTTTCAAGGGAGACCTGGCCAATAAATAACATTACAGCATTTAGCAGACGCTTTTGTCCAAAGCGACTTACAATAAGTACATTTTGTCAAAAGTAGTCAAACCAACCATATATCTCAGTCTTCATCTGCTAAGCCTTCAATCAGAATAAGTAGCATTCATAGTTAGGAGGAATAGAAGGGGACCCTTACATGTTAGATAAGTCAGTTCGAGTAGGGTCCAGGTTTAATCATAAAATTGCAGAAAAACAATATGCCACAGCAAAATACCAAATCAAAATAGAATGAAAGTCATGTGGAAGAGAGTGTAAAGTAGTCCAATAATACATAGCTCCAATAGGCAGTAATCCAATATCCAGGTACATGGGCCAAAGCCATTTAAATCTTAACTGAACAAAGCAAAGACAGCTCCTTATTGAGTCTGCCACTAAATTCTTCCTGATCAGTTTAAACTCACCAGGAGAGACCAGCTCTTTTAGCTTTTTGCAGTGTGATTCATAAAGACAGTACGTGAAGGCACTTTTGCCTAAAATCAGTTCTGACCTTAGGGGACAAATAACAAAAACAAACCTTGTGACTGTATATTGTAATTTTCCATCTATTCTTTTAGTGATAAGAGCACAAAATAATCAGTATGCAGACCCAGAGTAGTAGATAACAAGTGTGGTGGGTGGTATGCATGACTGAACTTTAAAAACCTGTTAACACCGAAGTGCTGGGGTCGTGCCATGTTTGTAATTACTAAGAGAATCACAGGACAAAATATTTAATGTGTTGACCTGCTACACTACAGTCAGAAAATCCCAGCGCAACTTCCTGGTATGTGAATGTACCGCGCACCAGCCTCTCACTAAGATGCTGAATATGTGGCAGCCCTCAATCTAAATGCCTAGATACAGCAATACAACGATAGGTGAAATATTCTTTGGTCTATTTTTTTAGTTTGTGAGAACACAATAGGTTTTGTTGTTTTAGCTTTCAGAATAAGTTTCAGTTGCTGCAACTTGTAGATTCTTATTCTGTTATCTTTTGTTTTTGCGATCCGTGTTCCCTCTCAATCAGATTATTGATAATATTCTGTTTATTCATCTATACAGGAACATGTATGAATGGGATTAGATTTAGATTAGATTAGATGCACTTTATTGATCCCCTAGGGGAAATTCAGGTGTTACAGCAGCAATTGGCAACACAATGCCAGAATGGGAAAGGCAATGGGAAAATAAATAAAGACACAGGTAATAGCAGGTCACAATAACAATAGTGGGCACTTATAAATAAAGCATTATACAAATGTACAACTGTATCACTGTATCACTAAATTGAGTCCTGTGTGGGATAGTTGAGTCCCATGGTATAGTCCAGAGATGTGTAATCTCCATGTGCAACATAGTGCAGGGTGGCGAGTGTGTGTGTGTGTGTGTGTGTGTGTGTGTGTGGGGGGGGTCGCTGGTCACCTGTTGGCCGTGTTGAACAGTCCAATGGCTGTAGGCACAAAGGAACGGCTAAGGCTTGTGCGTATCCCGCATATAAGCAAGTATCTGGAATACTCTGTGCATGCAAACATACTTTTTTAACAAGGTATTCATGGTAAATTTGGTAATAAAAAATTAAACAGTATTTCTATGATGATCTCACTGACAGAGACCCATCCCCTATCAGCCAATCACTGTCAGCATAGTAAGTAAGCTTGTTCATGAAATGTGACATCATCCATAGCAATGAGGTCAACCCCGCCCTTTCTCTTAGCTTAAGATCTCTCCAGATTCCTTAGTAAGAGTTGCTCTCAGCAGATCTCTGAATAGGTTTTAAGAGGAAACTTAGCTAGAAACTTTTACTGCTATTCGGGAGACATCTTAGTGGTAAGATGCAATGTTTCGTGAATACGGCCCAGATTTTTGTTCTGTTTTTTCCCCCCCTCAAATGGTATGACCCCATTCTCATTTTTGACAACAGTTCACTGTAACATGAAACTCTTTACCAAGCTGCAGAAGCTCAATAAATTATTCTGTCAGATTGCAGCATTTGAATTCCAACTCCTTCTTCTCTCCCCCTCAGATTTCTGCTCTCTCTCCCTGGATTTCTCTGCCCCCTTCATCCAGTGCATTTTCTCTCACCCCCTCTTACTTACCTCCACATTCACTCACTTTCCTCCCTCACAACTCCCATTTCTAAGCGTCTGGAACAGGTAATATCCAAGGGTGCTTTAACACATTTTGATAGTTTGTGTGGCCTGCGGGGATGGCAGGAGTGCACCAAATTCTCCCTTTAGTAATCGTAGGTGGAGGCAGTCAGGATGCCTAATGCCATTTCGAATCGAGTTACTGTGGCAAGTTATTGGCAAACACATTACTTTAAGTTTCTTTTTCTCAATCAATTCACTGGAAAGCTAAAAACCAATCTGGAGCACGGCAGCTCCCACGAGGCCTGATTGATGAGTCTGGGTGTGAATGTGCATATCCAAGCAAGGTTTCCTTTATGTGTCCTCAAATTCCATTGGGTGGAAAATGTGGATTGAGTGAGGCCGTCGTGGATTTGGCATCACTAACTTTGGGGCAGATTGCGCGGAGTGGATTGATGCTCATTGGAGGGGATGTGACAGTTCATCTGAAGGAAGAATGGGAGAGAGAAGGGGAAACAAACAGGCCGATCTATATCGAGATTGACAGCGCCATGAGGCTGACAGACGTGCAAGACTACATGATGAAGTGGAACTGAAAAAAATAAAGTAACCTAGATAGAATAATTGGAAACCAGTGCAGTTGCTTAATTAGTAATTAGTTTGGCTGACAAACATTTCCTGATGTACTCAACAACTGTCAACTGCACAGATGTTTTCCTACTGCACTTGAACCTCCCCCATCATGTTCCACCATTTAGCAGTGGTGTTGCCCGATCCAAATCCTTTTGGATGACTTGTGAATGAAGGGTGGAAATGGGATCATAACCACATACTTCTATTATATAAAATAGATGACATATTGGGGTGATTGCAATAAGCAGTGCTCACAAAAATCCAGAAATCAATCGTGAAATTAAAGTGCTTATTGTAAGCATCATCCTATTTGCCAGTGTCCCTGAGACCGACACGTAGATAGCCAGTGAAAAAGTGTCTATGGTCATCAAAGCTAGATAAATGAGTTAGGCAGCAAATTACATGAATTCATTAGGAAATTCTTTATTTTCAGTCATACAAATGTGTCTTTGCACTAAACATTATGGTGGCACAGGCTTGAATCAGTTTCAGCAGTAGCAACAAGCACAGCTTTACTGTGACGTTTTGTTTACTGAGACTATATAGGGTATCGTTCTCCTCTTGGATTCTAACCATGGTTGTGTTGGACCCTTGCTGCTTTAGAAACCTCACAAATGACCTGTGTTAAGAACACAAGAGTCTGGGACTAGTGCCTAGTGTCAGTATCTGGGCTTACAGCTGAGTGTGCCAGTGGTTCTGCTACAGCCCTCAGTGTAGCCAGAGAGATCCTGCCAAGTAGCATGGACGGTTGGCAGGCTGGCAGATGTGGGCACAGAGAAAAAGGAGCTCGTCTACTATTGCTAACTCCCTATCCAAGCGGTGCGGGTATAATAGAGGAGCAGAGTAAGTTTTGCTCAGACACATAGAAGACACATGGGGCTGGACAGAAACATATTTTTATGTGCCTAAAAGCAATGTTGGAGAAAAGCAAAAGGGTGTCGGGAAATGTTAAAATCACATTTTCAGGTTTCACACCGAGTTCATTATTATGATGGTAGGTACAAGATGTGTGCAAACATACCCATTGCATTTAAACCTAACAGTAGGCAAATTGTGACCTTCTATATCTTTATAATTTCTTTTTATTTTTGTCAATTTTTTATATCATATCTCTCTCTATCTCTCTATATATAGATAGATAGATGACTGCACTGCACTAATTAGTAGGCTACTAATTAGTAGGCTACATTCAGAGGCAGAGGCAAGGACTTCTGAATGAGAGAAAGCCAGAGAAAGAGAGTGCAGACTGGGGAGGGGGAAGAGAAGACGAGCAGAAAGAGAGGCATTACTGAAACAAAAAAACCCACCTGCATGCAAAGCTAAATAATAAAATAATGGCGAGAGTGTGAGTGAGAGGGACAGGTATTGAGAAAGAAAAAAAGAAGTGTGGAGGCAAAATTCATGTTTTGCATCTCAAGTGGGAAGTGGGAGCATGAGGACTGAATAATGAACTAAGATGCGGTATTACGTATGCCAGGTAGGTCTTTGTTGGAGGGCTCTTGGAAATATTTTAAAAGGTTAGTGTATGAATAAACATAGCTCATCAACGTCCTTTTACACGGGGAAAAGAAAGAGATCCTAATGAATAATAAAGAGCAGATATGACAGGAGAGCGAGCCTTGCTGCACTGCCACCAACTCCCCTATAACCCAATAATGGAACGTTTCCTATAGGGCTTTTTACCACAGAGGACAAAGGCATAATCATTCAAATAGGGGAGCAGGGAGGAGTCAATATTGCAAAGAGCTGCTGTTATTCATTGTGCAGGCTACAGATGGACTGTATATTAGGAGCATGGTGTTCCCATTAGAGAATCCACTGACGCATGTTCGCACAGCCCTTTTCAATTGCTCCCAAGGTCTCTGTTACAGTTCTGTCACACACATGTCGAACACTGAAATAGACAGGGACACGGAGACAGGGGTATAAAAGAGCCTCCACTGACACTGGTAAGTGGTTCACACGTTAGTATTTCATGAGCCATACATTGTATTATGGAATGGATTGTGACATGCATGTTAATTGTTCATTGTTGCACTGAACAGTGTAACGGACTCAAAATCCTCAACTGGATTTTGTGGTATAATGTGGGTGCTGTAGGTGCCTGTGTCACCCATGGCCAACAATGTAGAGAATCCCTAGCAATGTGGTAATATTGTTAAAAATGACTCATAAGGTAAATAAGCATATTAGTAACAACCATCGACAATTTTCCGTCTCTAATTCCCTATCATAACCTTTATCAACCCAGTCATTGATGATATTGAGGCACTTACATGACTTAATGTGAGTGAATTTGTCAATAAATACACACAATTTTGGCAAACGCTCACGTTGTTTTGACTGGTCACTGGGAATTAGCGCTGCATTTTAACTATAATCTCAGTTTGCTCAGATGCCTATAACATGGCTGGGTAGACAGAGATCTCAACTATAGCTTGCACCCAAATGCGTGAGAGACGAGCTCCGCCTCTGGATGTGATCGCGAAATTCAGCTTCAGAGTGTCTACTAAGAGCAAGACTGAAAACCAAAAGGGATTCTTTTGAATGGAAGAATTTCCCATCTCTTAATTGTCCTGAAAATGTCTGTGCCGTTACCTCTCAGAAAAACACATAATAAGCGCACTGTCTCAGCAGGCCGGAAGACACTGCGTGGCCTGTCTCTTTAAGGCAGTAAAGGGACACAGTTAAAGCCATCTGAAGCAATAGAGGATGCCAGGTCTAAAGCGATCTGTCAGTTCTGTGCAGTCTATGAATCTCTCCTGGGCTGGAACGCTATCTTTCTATAGATGTGGTTGTTTATCCATCACAACAGTGCCAGAGGTGCCCTTGAAGGTCTTCGATGCTCGTATTTCTTCAGCCTCTCACCTGGTCCCGGTGTTAACCCTGCTATGTAGAGAGGGAGAGAAGGGGGTGTCATCAAATGGTGATGAAACTAATGACTAACCAAATGTAGGTAAATGTAGGGGTGACAGTAGCTCAGGAGGTAGAGTTCCCGCCCAGCAACCGCAAGGTTGAAGGTTGGAGTCCAGAAAAAAAGTCATAGTGTCTTTGAGCAAGACACCTAACGCCAAATTGCTTCTGTCGAGCAGGTTAGCGCCTTGCATGGCTGCCACCGCCAACGGTATGATGATATGTAAGTCGCTTTGGATAAAAGCGTCTGCTAAATGCTGTAATGTAATGTAGGTAGATGGGGGTTGCAAATTCTAGGGAATTTCCTTGATCGATAGTCGCCAAAGTTAATGAACGACTAATCGATCAATCGATAATGATACACCCATTTTTTTTTAATGAATATTACTTATTAGAAAACACAAAATGCATATTTTTTTCTCAATCAAAGCTTTATTGAAACATTAGATAAATACATCTGTTTCATGGCATAACACAAACATAATTATGAACGCTGTTTTGTTTCAGTATTATATTTTAATAAGGCTCTGGAAATTTCGCTCACTCTTCCGAGGTGAATCAGTGACACACGATCGTCTATGACATATAACGTTACAAAAAAATAAGATGAGCCTTAATTAGAAACTTACATTTGCTAAATGATTACGAAATAGATAAATAAAGATAAATAACGTTTTTGAAAACAAAGCTATAATAAATTCCCTCTTGAAATGAGAAAGCTGCGACAAACTACGACAGCTCAGGCTTCAGTTTCAAACTTAAACTACATAAGTGCAGTAACTATCCAAGCCTGTTGATTTTTATTCAACAATACAAGCATATTTACATGATCAGAGTCGTGTGCAGTCGGTTTACAGTGAGTCCAGCTGCTGAAAATACACGTGCGGCCTACATACACGTCTCAGGCAACAGAAGTAGCTTCGCGCTAACTTTGGCAGTCTCCCTCCGTTGACTTTCCTCCAATCTGTGGGACTGATATTTAGCGA
>OMOT01071711.1:0-12348 GCA_900312575.1 Acanthochaenus luetkenii | reverse complement strand
ACTGCAGGCAAATCTGATTTGTTTCTCAAATGCGATCTTTAGGACTGACTGTACACACTGTTATTTGCAAGTGATCAGATCGGATTTGTGTATTCAGACATCGTCAACCTATCTGTATTGGTTGCTGTGGTAATGACGTAGGCGTGCCTATGTACAAAACAGTGCAGACAACAACAAAACAGCAACCGATGGAAGAATGGAGATCTGTCATCTCGCCCTTCACGCCATATCAATCTCTAGTCACAGTGCAGAACTCCTGATATATACAACAATGTTATGGACTGCAGTCACGGCAGGCATCACTGTACAGCGAGAGGTGTGGTGCCATCCGAAAAGTAATGACTGGTGGGAACATGTAGTTCTCGGGACTTTTGATGATGACAGATGGCTTGCCAATTTCAGAATGCGCCGGGGAACGTTATGTGTCGCGTTGCGAGTGACGTAAAGGACAGTTTGAGATCCGATTTGAGTGGCTAGAGCATCCAGACTGAGACACCGATCGCATTTCAAACCACCTATGAATGTGGTTCAAATCTGATTTGCACAAATCCGTTTCCATGTGGGTTTTTTGATGTTTTATTTGCTGTTCATAAAAGCGATCTGATTCCAATCTGGATATATGCCAAAAATCTGATTTGGGCTGCTAGTCTGAACATAGCCTAAGAGAAGCTGCCTCACCTGTCAAATAACTGAAGGTGAAGCACCTGCGTTATACAATTCAGAATTATACCGTACAAGTGGAAGAATGAGGATTGCAATTTGCAGTTGCAGCAACTATTGACATAATTCTGTAAATTTGTTCAGTAATTATCTTCGGTGTTGGTGTTAATTTAGTCTACTGATGCTGTATCTGACTTTATGTGGCCTACCTCAGATTTTCTTTTGCAGCAGTTTCATCAACCAAGGTTATACAGCACTGTAGCTTACTATGTAAAAATGTTTCTTGTGCTTACTATAGCAACTAGAGGGCACTCAGTTAGAGTGCATACCTCCACTAACACTGCAATTGTCAAGAAATGCTAGTTCCACATGTCGGATTTTCACAGAAAGTTAATATTTTCATTCTCCACTACCAACTTGTTTCACATCAGGAGATGCAGACATTTTCATGACTGTATCTGAAATGGGACATGAGATATGCAAATTCAAATGCAAATATTACAATTCTAGCCACTCTTAACCATTTTAGCTGATTATTGCAACACCATATGGCCAATCAGCACTCTATTTGTTCAGTGGCCATTAGGGTTTCCCTTCTACCACTGGACCACATTTTGGCAAATTTGTCAAGGCGGTTGTGTCTGAACCAGAAATGAGTTCTCCAGTGCCCCCATGTTGTCTGATTGGGGCATTAATGGAGGGTTTACCTCTTCTTATGTTTGCTGATATGCATACAAAGTTTGATGATGTTACGTGAATATATTCAGAAGTTATATGCCTTTTAGTGAGAAGCCACGCCAATTGCCACACCACTTTTTGGCCAATCAGTGTGAAAATGTTATCACTTCTTCCTTGCCCCAAGACCAACTTTTTCGTGCAAATTCATTTTTGGCAAAGAAAGTACATTTTCAAATGAGCAGCAGTTCTAGACCAGTGGTGCATGATACTGTAAGACAGCTAACCTGCCAGAGCATAGCAATATAGTAGAGTGGACCTATTATTCTTGATAGTACATTAATCGCAAACTTTATTTATAAAGCACATTTAAAAACAACCATGGTTGACCAAAGGCCTGTACAGTATAGGAATAAACACATAGAGATCAACAGATATGATTAAGTAGTTTTCACTACAATGGTCTCATATTTCTACAGCCATTATACTATAAAAAATCATTTGGGAACGATATATTGAGGTAAATATTATACATGTAGGGGCTGTGGCAGATGGAGAGAGTTCAGGAGGGGAAAGGTGAAGGGGGCGGTGCGTGCTGTTTCCTGCAGGGGCGCTAGAGCCCAGATACGGACGTCCGCCCCAATCAGTGCCAGATGAGAGGCAGCTGAGGCGATTAGGGAGAGCAGGCAGGGCCAATCATAGCACGGGGCGGCAGGATTTAGAGCAGAGAGAGCAGAGGAAGGGGTGCGACCCATGGGGAAAGAGAGAGAGTGTGAGGAGACTGCCGAAAGCCTGGATGACCGACTGTACGAGGACCCGGTTTGGTATTGACCCCTTCTTTCTGAGAACCCTTGTCCTGCCTTGACCCCCAGACTGTACGAGAGCCTACCCTGTGTACCGACCCCTGGACTAGACAACGACGATCCCTTAAGTGACATTGCCCCTAACGGACTAACCCATTTCCTCCCTGAGACAGTAAATAAAGTGATGTGCTTGGTCATTCTGTGTGTGGACAGCCTTTCTGTTATCTCCGGTCACGTGGACACTCCTTCCACCCCCGAGTGTGCCACAGGGCTTTAAAGCAATTAGAGAAAAACAGAAAAGGTGTCTAAGGACCCTGCCTAAATTAAGCATACCCTGCCAAGTTCTTTACTCTGTGCACCTGAAACACCCATCCTTTTCTCTTTGGCTGCCACAATCAGTCTGAAGTGGCAGGAGGCTGAGCTGCCAACAAATCACTATAAAAGTTGTGTTTTGACTGACAGCTCCTTCCTCTGCTCAGCTCTACTTTGACATCGGAATCTGAACACTAATCTCAAACCTAAGAACAGTTTTCAGTTTTCAGTTTTTCTTTCATTCTTTTGCAATTGTAATTACAAACATGTGGAGCCCCAATCTGCATCAAATAGTGAGGTAAAACTGGATGCTCGGTGTGAGGTAGGGGAAAAAAGGACGGAAGAAAAGAAAATTGCAACTCAAGGTTGCCTCTGAAGCCTCCCAGCCTTCCTTCCATCACTCTTAAGTCTGATTGGATAGAAACAACAGCGTGGATTCTGCTGAGGCCCATACCTGCACGCTGGTAAGCTGTGTGACACATTTTATTTGGAGACAAGGAAACACAACCTCCAACCATTGAGAGAAGAGCCTCCCACTCAAAACACATTGAAAACTGTCAGTAAATGGCCTTTTTCTCCTTTCCTCTCTTCTACCTTGCAAGGTAGGGTTTACAGTTTGATGCAAGGGCTTAATGAAGCCTCAAAGGTATTGAACATCATATACAATTACCGTGCTTACACAGGGGAGAATGAGTGTGTAACACCAGCCGCCACAGTGCCAGATTGAGCTTTTCTCGTCTCCAGAGCCCTCAGCACTGGAGTGACACTTAATATGAGGGGAGATTCACTGTGAAGCATGTCAGTCATTGCCTGCTTTATCTTTGCTCACATCAACACACCCTATTTATTAACCATTAACAACACTGACATGGGCATAGAAGATGAGGAAAAGGGATGATAGTGGGCTGGTAGGAACAGTGGAACATCAGAAAGTCACATTGAATCACTTATATGTTTATATTTCAGGTGATATTTGGGATTCATGGCTTAACCACATTTGTTTTCTTAAGGGCTGATAAAGCTGTATACTCCAACATACTAACCAGTTTTAACAACACATTTGATTGTTGTTGCTGTCTGGATGCATTGAGGATCTTGCCAAAAATAAAATAAAAATGCTGAAAATGATATCTACTGGAAACCATCAGCAGAATTTCTAAACTCTGGCAATTAGTCTGAAATCTACTGTGTATTCAATCAGATTGTGGAAGGCCAATACACATAGACAAAAGGCACATCTGTCAAATATTCTACCTCAGTTAGGAAGATAGATTTACAAGTAGATGGACAGATGGCATGATGGATCCAAGCATTGAAGAAGTGAAGAAGATTTGAAGGGAGAGCTAAAAGTCAAGGGAACAGCATGACTCACTGAATTTTTCTCCTTTTTTGGGCCACTGTTCCTGCACTGTATGTAAATTGTATCGGCGTGAGCCATCACTGAGTGTTCTCCCAGTTGGAGTCAAGTGTACAAAGTAAATGAGTCAAGGAGCTCTGTCACAACCTCAGCACTGTATGTAATGTTAAGAGGACTAACAAAACCAAGGGGCTACTCCTCTGACCGGCCAATCACTGGGAGAATTATACTGGCAGATAATGTTTCAACTATCTAAAACATCAACAGAAAACATCAGGTTTTGGTGTCAGCCCCTCACAATCAAAGAGGAAAGCCACCATTTCCCACGACGTTCAACAAGGAGAAAATCATACAAGAGGCAGAGATACAAATTTCCCCACTGACAATAGCATCAATAAGACACGTGTTTTGTGTTTTATTTTGTTGCATGCTGTATTGCATAATTTTGTGATTGATTGTTTATTAGTTAGATCAAGGTAGGCTTGTTCTCTGTAAAGTCCTTTTGAGACGAGCTTGTGCTCAAGGGCTTGACTTGATTTGACTTTTGAATCTACATCTAACTGAAAACCTCTCTTGGTCTTACTATTGTATAACCCTCAGCTGAATGATGACTCTTTCAAGTTATTTATATACCCATACATCCACCTTTGATTGACAGTAACATGTTCACGCCCCTTCTCTTGGGTTTGTCAAAAGGCATTCTGGGAAATGTAGGAAATCACTAACTGAAGTAGAAGTAGACAAGGCAGGTTGGGGGAAAGTTAGAGAAAAAATTAATCACAACACTTCATCACAAAATAACTCCTGGAATGCATTTAACATCACAAATTGATAATATGTAACAGTGTAAGGAACATCAAAGGGATGATTTTTCTTTTAATGGTGGCACTTTTAATTATTTATATTTGTCTGTTTTGACACACACTGGACAGCGCAATGTGTTGTCAGTGTACGTAGCCTTGAATATAAGTTGCTGCAGTGTTGCAAGTTGGTGCTGAAAATGCTGCCGTACATCGAATTAAGACAAATTCTCACTTTAAATTGAAATGTATCCAGAGACGAGCTGAAAGCCTAGTAAATTGGCTGCCTGGATCAACCACCATCCTGCCGCAAACGTAATGAAAGGAGCATGATAGGATGTAGAATTCTACTTCCTCCGGCAATCAGTCACCGAAGTGCACGTGTATAGAAGGGCCCTGGCTCCACTCCCAGATATACACCCCCATTTAGATCTGATATGAGAAAAGAGTCACCCTCTATTAATACTATAATTATTTCTAGAAGCTTTCCTTTTCTCATGCTTTCTTCGAATCAGATGCAGTGGTTCCTTTCATCCTGCAGCCATAATAGATTTTCCGAGAATTTTCATGTTCAACAGTCATTTTCACAAGTCAGCCTTTTGCTACTGTAATTAACAACACTAAGCAATTCTGATGTTCCACCTACTTGACTGTCAACCCCACGTTGTCATGCCATTCTTTAAGGCTACAAAAGACAGATTGCGAGTTTATGTTGTGGTATTCATCAGTGAACCAACCTGCCTGCCTTTCCAGAGAAACAAATCCATAAATAAAATGGTGAATGATTAAACAGGATGATGGAAAAAGAGCAGGAGAAAACAGCACAGACAAGCTTTTTTAATTTCCATCAACAGCAGGTGGTTTTCATCCATCTCAGAGTAGTTACAGACAGCTGGCAGGAACTGCTCACAAACTGAGGCCTGTATATCTGATAGAGACACAAGAGTTTCAGGATGAGTATATTTGTTTGTGAATGTGTTTGTACAATGCCTTCTCACCTTCCTAATGGTTCCATCTTGCTATTCAATGCTGATACTGCTCACTAGTGTCTGACCTCCTTCATTGTTCTGCTAAAAACTCTCCTGACCTAGGGGAGTACTTGACAGTTGTTATGTCATAAGAGTATGGAGATCACATACTTTATAATCCAGATTTTAATCCACTTATTTATTCCTTTTGGCAAGGTGTCACTTGGAGGCTTCTGTCAATTAATCTAAGCCTATGTTAGATTGCATTTCATAATTACAATGGTCTTTGGAAGCTCATCTCCACGCATTTGTGACAGATTCACTGGCAAATGTTTTAATTTAGTGTCAACATTGGGAGACCTTTTCCGGAACAAATTATTCTTAATTATGACAGATAGCCTAAGACTCTTGAGGCTATGTCCACACAAGCGTTTTAGCACCATTTCAGAAATACTAACACGTCTGAAAATCACATGACCATTCACATACACTGGGCAACAGGAAGCAGATTGTCTACTCTGCAGACACTTGTTTTCATATTTCTATATAGTTATTTTAACTTCCTATAATAAAAGGTCTTGTTTGACACTTAACCAAAGATCTACCTCTATATTGCTCACACACGCACTCTCACTCAGAGACAAATGTAGTGAATAAAAATGTATATATTTTTTTCAAAAGCATTTAAAAAAAAAGGGTTTTCTTTACAGTAGCTTCAGTTCAGATCTTTATTGTCCCACGAGGGGAAACATGGTTTACAGTAGAAGGCACAGCAAAACATGAAGAGGACATGGAACATCAATCACAACAGCAAACAACCAAAATAATATAATGTATCCGTTCGCCAAAAATATGAGACTATCAAATATCAAAATATCAAGCCATTGGAATGGTAGACCTAATTAAAGTGCTGCTGAGCAGTGCAGTGAAAGTTTATACAAATTTAGTGCATATATTGTCAAGGAAAATATAAACCTGTTGCTTTTTACCCTTTGGGACCTGTATCTCTGCCCAGAAGGGAGAAGAACAAATTGTGATGGGCCAAGATCGACTGTGCCTTCTGCAAAACTTTAACAATATTGAACAAACAATTTTTGTTTTGCACTGCAAGGCTCCCGTACCAAGCGATTAGGCAAAAGGCTAAAATGGACTCAATAAAAGATTTGTAAAATAAAGCCATCAGTGTCTTGTCCACATTAAAAGTATTCAGTCTGCATAGAAAATGAATACTACTAGGTTACTAAAGCCTAGGTCGTTATGATATTATGGATCAAGAAATTTGGTCAACACATGTCTCACTCAGTGTCCGAAATTTACTTTTTAGCTCACCAGCCAAATGCCTGAGAGATGAAAAATTCTACCTGCCTTTTTTTTTACCAGCCACAATATTAAATGGATATACACAACCATCAGAATGAATATTTGATCATGTGTGCCTTTGCAAAGTGATAACCCATAATGCTGCTGTTGTTGCTTTTTTATTATTTTTTTAACATCGAACATCGAAATATAGATTTCATTCATTCAATACTGCACCTGTGGGGGAACTCCGCCGTTGGGTTATTCCCATGTTATTATTTAGAGGGGTGGCTCAGTGGTTAGCACTGCCATTTCTTTCTGTGTGGAGCATGTTCTCCCCGTGTTCGCGTGGGTTTCCTCCCACAGTCCAAAGACATGCAGGTCAGGTGAACTGAAGACTCTAAATTGCCCACAGATGTGTTTGTGTGCAGTGTATATGACGTAACTTAGTGTAGTGTATATGATGATGTATCTATATATGAAGCAATGTAAAGCCGTTTGAGACATGCTTGTATAAAAGGGCTATATAAATAAAACGTGATTGATTGATTGATTTGTTCATGAGGTACGGCATCAGGGGATAAGCTGAATCACCCAGAAGAAACACAGGAACAGCCTCTTCACTTTCCATTAATTCTTGAGGGTAGGAGGGAATTGTCCCATCTTTTCGCTCCTTGTAGGGTTGATAACGCCGCTGGACACGGGAATTTCCGCAAATCGCCTGAAAAATTGCTTGTTACCATAGACAAGATCAGCAACGCCTGTAATTTGTTATCCATGTTGAATTAACCACTGATAGTTAACACTGATAATTGTTGTTTGTTTTCTTCCGGAAAAGGGTCACGTGATAGGACCACGACGAATCAGAGAAGGACACATCGTCACTGATAAGACCCAATCAGGAAGCGAACATAGGTGTCATTGTTTTCAAAAGTTTCCCCCGGAGTGTGTGTGTGTGTGTGGTATTAAGTAATGTGCAAGACATTCTATTGTGTATATATATATTGTGGTACTCTCGGGGAGAAGCTCAGTCATCCATGAGAGACTCGGAGTTGAGCCGCTGCTCCTTTGCGTCGAAAGGAGCCAGTTGAGGTGGTTCGGGTATCTTGTCACCTGGTCGCCTCCCTAGGGAGGATTTCCAGGCACATCCAGCTGGGAGGAGACCACGGGGTAGACCGAGGACTAGGTGGAGGGATTATATCTCCACGCTGGCCTGGGAACGCCTTGGGGTCCCCCAGTCAGAGCTGGTTTATGTGGCCAGGGAAAGGAAAGTTTGGGGCCCCCTGCTGGAGCTTCTACCTCCGCAACCCGACTTGAAGATGGATGGACTGGAAGATGTGCAGCGCTTGTCTTCAAACAACACACTTCCCACAAGACCACATTGGGGAGCTCACAACACAAGGCCTGACGGAAGCACTTGAATGTGGGACTAAAAGAGGAGAACAACACGGTGAGGGCCTTGGAACTTAACAGCTGGACTTGTCTGCAGTACTTTGAGCAGTCTTCAGTGAAAAATAAAGTGTTGTTACTGGCATTCAGATAAGGCCAGTTGGTTCACAATAACAGTGCTGTTATATTAATTAAATAACTACAAATTACATTAAGAACACAGAACAGAGTAAGATGATGCAATTAGTCTATAAATGTATGTTATATTAAACGACGGTGAGTGTTATATATGGTATTGTAAACCAATCGGACTGTTTTAATACAATTGTACCATTTATATACAGTTGTGAATTGAAATGTACAATGTGATTTAGTTGAAATGTAATTTGATTTCTAAATCATATTCCTTGTATTAGAAAAAAGTTGATCACACAACATCTCTCTGCAAGAAAGTAGTCCATACATTCAACTAGTTTTAAACTGACTTTGAAGTCTTGTTATTCTGTTTATTTTCATTAGAATGTCACATAGTGTTACCTCAAAAAATAATGATAAAATTATATTTTTGCCATATCGCCCACCCTTATGTCATATATATACTACATCATATACATTACACTACATCATACACATAATATACCATACTGCACACAAACACATCTGTGGGCAATTTTTAGAGTCTTCATTTCACCTGATCGGCATGTCTTTAGACTGTGGGAGGAAACCAGAGCACCCGGAGGAAACCCACGCGAACACGGGGAGAACATGCAAACTCCACACAGAAAGGACCATACCTCCAGTGTCCATATTTCTTGCCAATAATAATGTGGTGCATGGCAGAGTTATCAGTAAGTTGATAACTCATCCACTGAGTGTTTTACCAGAAGTCAAATTTATCAACAAGTCTACCCATTATAATTTAAATAATTCAGCCAATTATCGCATGTCAGCACAACTAAAACAAGTGCACATTTTATCAACTTGTGGGCATGCAATAATTAATTTGTTTGCATGAAATGCTCACAAAATAATGATAATGAGGGTGTGAATTAACCAAAACAAGGGTACTGTATGTATCTTGTGCACTCAAATTAATAAAAACAAAAGCACAAGGTATATATTGTGCATACACAATACCATCCCGTGCCCTCGATATAGTAAATTGTTACCTCTAAATATATATTTTATTGTCCTGTGGCCACACTCGGGCCTCGTCCAGATGGAACATAGCTCATCTATCTTGAACCAACACCAATCATGTTAATCTGAAAACTGTTAGACTCAGGTCTGCTCTACAAACAAATATGACTATCACATTTACAGCCCCACCTTTTGACCTTCCTTTCCACCACTTTCTATTAATCTATTATTGAAGTGATGCTTACCTTTTCCTTGATGAGGAACTTTCAGAGAGACATAGGGGAAGAGGAAAGGAACAGAAAGTGAAATTGAAATTGAAATTGAAATTGAGAAAGAGAAAATGTGAGAGATGAGCGGCACGGTGGCGCAGTGGTTAGCACTGGTTAGCAGTGGTTAGCACTGTCGCCTCACAGCAAGAAGGCCCTGGGTTCAAATCTCGCCTGGCCCCTTCTGTGTGGAGTTTGCATGTTCTCCCCGTGTTCGCGTGGGTTTCCTCCGGGTGCTCCGGTTTCCTCCCACAGTCAAAAAGACATGCAAATATATGTGTTTGTGTGTAGTGTGGTGCATGGTGTGGTGGGCGGCAGTAGCTCAGGAGGTAGAGTTCCCGCCCCGCAACTGCAAGGTCGGCGGTTCGAGTCCAGCTCCTTCCGGGAAAAAAATCTGTCGTAGTGTCCTTGAGCACACCTAACCCCAAAATTGCTCCCGTTGAGCAGGTTGGTACCTTGCATGGCTGCCTCCGCCAACGGTATGACATGTACCGGTAAGTCGCTTTGAATAAAAGCGTCTCCTAAATGCTGTAATGTATGTACGGTAAGTCGCTTTGGATAAAAGCGTCTCCTAAATGCTGTAATGTAATGTAATGAATGGAAAATTGTGGCTTGTTGGGCTGGGGAAATTGGTTTATGTTCTTCAAACCTCCATTGGATATGTGGGTCAAGTGCCAAGAGAATCTAATATTGCTATTGATTGGAAAGTGCCAGCACACACTGATACATTCAGCTTTGTTAACCATCATATTTCCACAATTACATGAATAAAAATACTTTACGAAACATATTTCATCTATCTTTTTTCTGATCATTATTCAGTGTTCACCCAATCCACAGTTATCAAAATTGGGACCACCACACTCTTAATTGTGATTGTCTCATAAGATGAATAATAACAATATGGCATCTGCTACATACTATTAGGGGCATGGACTTTGGCCATGTTGTTCTGTCTTCGTGTTTGTTCATCAGGCCTTGGCTTTAGATAGCCTGTCCATTAAGGACATCGGAGCCAAACAAATTAGCAATGAAGTGGATGTCAAATGCCTTTTATTTGCCTTCCTACTTTTGTCTGGCATGAGGTGCATGCACAAACACACACAGGCTTTATAAATAGCGGAGAGGGTTGAGCGTATTGTGTTGAACTGGCAGCAATCTAATCTCATTAGTCATGGTTGGAGTAGCAGCAGTGTCATTCTATATCAGCAGAGCCAGACAGGACTGACCAACACAATGCAACCAGCCTTTTAGCTCCTTGTTTCTGAGGGCTAATAGTACATTGACGGTTGTTTATGAATTGCTTCACAACTTACTTCAAGACTAGTGAGCTTTACTCAGTAAGTGTATTTTCCTAATCCTGGCTGGCTCACAGTTGTCTCTAAATTAGTTCTCCCCTTTTGCAGGTACAAAACATAAGTGGAAGAACTGAGCTAATTTAGAAGTTGAACCCAAGGGGTGAAGTGCTATTTTGTTAATCCCATATTAACAAAATAGCACTGTTAGAGCGTTCCATTAATCCATGTAATAGCACTGAATGCTATTTGGTACTTGCAGGCAGCATTTTCAGAATGAGATGATCTCAACTATGCCAAATGATTCAGTTACTTCCCCTCATGGCTGCTGACTCATGTTTGGGGGGTGGGGGTAGGAATCACTAGAGGTTGACCGATATATCGTCGGCCATTATTTGACCTTTTTTGATGACCTCAAGATCGGTAGTTTTGCAACCGATGTGTCACAAGTATAATAAACTAAAAAACATTGATTATTTATCCTGTACTTTTCTGTTTGACCTTTGTAATTGCTATATACTAGAATTATCCAATAGAAGGAGCTCTAATACAAGCAGCTGATAACAGCTAATGGTGCCTGAGCTGCCAAACTGATAAAATAGCAGTTAAAAAGTGATGTTCAAGTTTACTTGTTTGCTTGTTCATTGTATAATTGAAGTTAAATGTTATCTTCATATATTAAAGTTTAATATATTTTATTCAATAGCGTCTTTGACATTTTTTTTAAAGTTATGTATGTGTTTATTTTATTTATTTGTTTGCTTATAAGTCTCAAATATAGAAAATGTAATCAAAGCCTCTGCCACCAGACCTCTACAGCACATCCAGAATGGTTTTGCCCTGCTGGTCTTCAACCAACCCAAATTCTCCCTTGTCACTCCCCTCTTCCGGTGACTTCACTGGCTTCCCATCTGCTCGCATCAAATTTAAGACACTGGTGCCCCTCAGGTTCCAAACTCCAGCTCGTCCGCTCTGCTCCTCCACTCTTGCAGTTCGCCTAGCCCCCCAATCACTACATGGACTTAAAAGTAGGGATGCCCCCCGAAACCCGGTTCTAAACGGGAACCGGTTCTAAATGAGTAAAAACCGGAGTATCGATAAGATCCGACGTTATCGGTTCTGCTATCGGTAGGTACTTGAAATATTGTGGAGTGAGATTTATATTGTGGCAAATGTGTTTTTAGAGGAATTAAACGTCCCGAACATAATCTAGTTTGCCGGGGGGGACACGACCCCCCCCCCATCCTGGGAAAAATGTTATTTCTCCCCCCCAATATATCACTGTAAACATACCTGTCATTTAAATTATATTAATAACACGCAATGACAGCACTTGTGATGAGTTTCTAAAGAGTGTGACCCCCTGCCCTTTGTCTCACAATGA